>JAAAKG020013900.1:0-20790 GCA_010014905.2 Druon quercuslanigerum | reverse complement strand
GTAAGCGTTTCATACGTGGACCGTATCAACATATTTTGAAGGAAAGTGCAAATTAGGTGCACATTAAGTGAGTGTGAGGAAGAAACATGAAATCATGTATGGGATATATTTAGGAGAGGATAGAAGATAAAGGTACCTGGAAAGAGAAACTTGAGATTAAAAATAAAAACAACACTTTTAATTCTTTAAATTTAATTGACAATAATGATTTAATTACACTTTTAAGAACTGCAATAGTATTCTCGATGCTATTTTTATCTCCTGCAGTGAGAAATTAACCGGTTTAGCAATACATATTTCTGAACGATTGCAGAAGGTGCTTCTTTAACGAATGTGAATTTAGCATCAAAATTTACTTCAGTTCGATTGAATTTCTGCAATAAGTTTCAGCAGACCAGAGTTTACTCAGAATACATGTTTCTTATATTATCATTAAAAATAAAATGATTCTCGCGCTAGATTAAGTACGAGATCATGAATTATGATCTAGCTGCGATTTCGTGCTCATATGCGGTGGATTTCATTGTGATGGCAATTAAAAACGTTACAAGTTTTTCTGGTACATCTTGTCTCTTTCCAACACTTTTATAGATTCTATGGTATCCCTTACATTTTTATTATCTTATAAAAATTATTATATTTTGTCTCCTCAATCATGCCCATATTTCTATTAATTCTCTTACTTTTCATGCCCAGGTTTCTAAGTTCTTGAAAATGACAAAACACACTTAGAAAGCTGTTTAATGTCAAAAAAATTTGTGAAGGTGTCAACAAATTTCGGGCTTAGACTACGATTTTTATCAAAACGCTGTTAAAAAGATCGCATTATTTTTGTCACAGAAGATTTAATTGAGGCAATTAAGCTTATTTCGTAGGAACGATTAATGACATATAAATATTTTAGAAGTCTAAGTTTCTACATCTATAAGCAACAAGATAACGATTCCGATAAATTATACAAATAATGTCAAAACAGACAAACATTCTTTAGAAACACTTTTAGACAAATTCTTCATTACCGAATTATTTAGTTTTCCCTTACTTGCGAAATATGTGGATCGTTTATACTCTAATATATTCATTTGTGGTCATCCTTAATTCTTTTGGTGAGTATAGTATCAATTTTTGTAGGCTATCAGCTAGTAAAAATTTTGCTGAAGGAATTGTTACATAATTATACTTTTAATTAAAATCAGTTTATCGTACACGAGAAAGTAACATTATTCATTAATACAAAAAAGTTAACACAAGCAGTTAAGGTTTAACTGTATCTAATTTATAAATAAGTTAAGCATATAATTTTTGTTTTTCTCTGCATCTAAGATGATTTCTTTAACATACGTTCTTTATTTTAAACTTGATCTACATAAAGATCCGTATCGAAATGCGTCGTTTGGAATATGATATCTTGAATACACACATTACTAGTAAACACGACCAATTGTCTTTCATTAATTATATTAGTCGAAACGAAATAACTTATGTTAGTTATTTAGGTCTAAATAAATTTATGTCAATTATTATAACTTGCTTTTATTTTTTGTGGATAAGTTTTTTCTCAAGAAAATGAGCTTTTACAAATTTATGTACTTCTTATCACTCGGGCGATATGAGTAACAAAATAACGGCGATAACAATCAATCATCACCTTGAATATCGCAGAAGGCAAAACTAAATGCCAAGAAAAATTTCTACTCCTCAACATAAATTCTATCCTATATAATTCAACCAAGCGAATTTCTCAAATTAAAATCTATTAGCTCGTTTAATCTTTTACTTTTCTATCAAAAGGTTTTATTTGAAACTCTATCAAATCGTATCCTCATAAGAAATATTATACTCCTCCATATTATTTTTTTACACTTATAGAAGCACCAACATCATGATCACAACCCAGTAAACTTTCTGCTATTGTTAAGAATTTTATCAGTCTTTTTTTTATTACTAAAACATCAATTTTGAGGGAACTGCGTTATTTAATCTTTTGTATTGATTTTAATGTCATGCATTACTTTTTATTTGCATACGACATTATATTTAATTTAGATTATGTTACATAGATACATGCACATAATTTAATAACTCTTTGATTTTGAGCATCTTATTTCATTACAGTTATTAGCTAACAACAAAATTGTATCTTTTGCTGTATAAATTTAGCTCTATGGATTTTATTTTAAATGTAGTTCGTAACTTTATATAAAGTATTAAAGCTTGCTTAATATTAAAAAAAAGGTTTATTTGAAATGTTCTGAATCAAATGGGTAAAAATGGAATATCCGGACGTTTTAGTGCGAGAAAAAAAAGATTTTTTTCTTCATTCTTGTCGTAGCTTCAGTTGCAACCAAGAGCTATACACTTATATCATATGGTTTACACACTTATAATTTTGCATACACCTGATATAAACTATAGAACCTACACCGGCTGGACTCTAAGAAAATAATAAAAGTGGGAGCTTTACACGATGTTGGGTCTGGATCATTATTATTAATTCAAAAATATTCTTTTTTCAAAAAATTTAACCGTCTATTCCTTCTTACAAAGATAACTTTACAGTTCGAATGTTTGCCTAATGGTGCCCCCATTCCGGGTGTTCCTCGTGGCGACCCATCCTCTTCTGCTTCTGACAGACAACATCCACCTGCCAGACCTGAAACTTCGATCAGGTCTTCTCATGTTGAAGCTCCTCGTTGTTTAAGGTCCAGGTCTCCTCCAGCTGCAAATAGAACTTCACCTACCAGGCTTCCTTTTTCTAACATACTTGGCTATGAACTTGATCAGCTTGAATTTATTCGGCTTGTTTCCTATAAAAATCCGCAACGGCAATTTGAACTACGAAGATTCAGTTTTCCTGCCGATGAACCAATTGAGTTGTTTGAAAGACAAAATCAATATCGGCCTATACCAAATCCAGAACAAATTGTATTATCAGCATTCAATGGAGATGTCTTTGCAATATTAAAAAGTTCTGATATTTTTGTGGGAATATATACGGGCAAAAATCAACATGAACAATAGGAAGGTTACCGGATTGACATCCAATGAAGTCAAAGAAATTCCAATAGGCCGGCATCGTCAAATCTTGTACAATTATAGAGTAGAACATCTAAACCGCAAACACGGGTGAGTTGCTTAAACAACCCACTTATCGTTAAATCACATTTTGTAGTTTAAGTTACGAGAAATACACACTATGCTTATGCATATCAATATTCATGGGTACCACACAATCCCTAACGTAACGTTTAGTCCCTTTTTCTCCTCATCTCGCTCTTTAGTCGCTTTTTTTAGGTGAAATCTCTATAGTGGCTTTCTAAGTAAAAATATTACCTTATTTAGCCGCTTATTTTAAAAGTTGAAACAAAGAGCCCAATAAATTATGCATATTCTTTATTTATTGTCAACTTAATTCTGAAACTTTGCAACTTTCCTGAAATTCGCTCAATTAAATAGAAAGTTTTTCTTTTTTGAACTTTCCTTATTTTCATCATATCCTAAATTCATTCAAACTCACCTTGCATGCTCAAGTATTTTATCAAGTTTTTTTTTAATTCCTTTAAATTTTTCTCATTTCCTGAAAATGCACTCAAATTTTCAATAACTCTTGTATTAATGGAAGCGCTGCGATCAAAAATTAAAGTCGGAATAAAATGTCAAAATATGCGAGGTGATTTACTTGAATTCACTTCGCATGGATCTAAACTAATCTTCTAAGTACATATAATGTACAAAATAAATACAAATATGATTTCTCGTCTTTGAATTGAAAGAGAGGTAGGTCAAATTTGTTTAACTACTCACGTGGTGCATATATATGTATGGGAGGGGGGAGCAGCCGTACATGTGCTAATTTTTTATGAGCCCCATCTGGTAATCCTTAATGTTAGACTTAGAAAGGTACATTTTTAAAGTATATAACCTCGACTATTTTGACATTACTTTTTAAATTTAATTTTGGAATTTTTTATTGCAACGCTTCCGTGGAATAGAGAAACAGTTAACAGAAATATTCATATACATACAATTTCATGGATACAGAATATGTGGTGATATAGCAACACATTCCTTTTAAAAAAATTATAGCAAACCTTATAAAATTTCATAAACATTCATGCTTACTTAATAGCGCCCCTATTTTGATAATGCGCATAGAGCCCCATTTTATCCTTATTTTTCTTCTAACAATCAACATTATTCTGCTAGGGCTCTTGCTCCTGCCGAGTCACCACTTCGTTTCGGGTCCAGTTCTTCTTCTAGGCACATGGCTCTACCTGCCAGGCTTCCTTCTTCTAACGGATCTGGATATGAACTCGACCAGCTTCAGTTTATCAGGCTTGTTTCCAAAAAGACTCCGAACCTGATATTCAGACTTCAAAGATACACTTTTCCTGCGGATAAATTAATTTTATTTCTCGAAAAAGGAAATCATTATGGAGCGATACCAATCCAAGAACTAATTGTATTGACAACACTTGCTGGAGACGTCTTTGCAATATTAGAGAGCAGTAATCATCTTGCTGGAATATATAACTACAATACTCGCACTCGCAACAACAGACGGGTAAAAATTAACATAGGAAGCGGCACGGTTACTTTATTGACTAGATTTGAAGTGCTGGAAGTTCCAGTAGGCCGCCTTCATCCGATCTTATGCAATTTTAAAATTAAACATGTTAACCAGAATCTTCCACGTCATTTAATCAATTAGAAGAAGTCTTATACTAAAAAAACGTGATTTAAAGCCGTCTTAAAACATTAGAACTTACTTGTAACTACAAATAATAATAAAAGATGAATGTATTTTCGTCAATTTTTGGTCACTATCGCAGCCAGTCTTTTCCATGAGCTAATAAAAACAAGTTCCGTTTCTATCGATCACGACATATTCTTTGTAAAATATAATTATGGGATTCTAATGTGTATAAGTTAACTCAAATCAACTTTAGGGGTTGATTTCTGATAGCAGTGATATTACAGAATTTTAACTTCTAATTTCTAGGTGTTTTCTAGCTTATTTTAAAGTTAGTTTAAATTGAATTATAAACTTTTAGCAGGCATGCTAACGATAAGCCAACCGAAGATTTTGCATTCAAAAGTTACTTGCGAGAGGAATTGTGTATAGATATAGCGAGTCATACCGAGCATTTCCCTAATTTCGCGAACTATTACCGTAATTTGCTCCTTAATTTTGTAACTTTACGTAAAATTGGTAAAATTTTATCGTAATCCCGAACTCAGTAACAGAAATTAGGAAAACTTAGGAACATTTTCACCCGTGTATGTATATGTAGATATTTCTAATTCTTCGTTGATACATTTGACGTTATTGCGTAAATAAAAACTGTGATAATTTTCATGTCGGTAAAACTGATAGATTACGTTACACTAGAATGAAAGAACATTATAATGATTTTAGGCCAAAAAAAAGGCTTTTACACTTTTCTCTAGCCTCTAACGCCCTTCAGGGGTCCCACTTACATTTTCTTACTTCACTTCAATATCCCTTCAAAACCCACAAAACTCTTCTTTTTAATGATGCCTGTGACCACCACCTCTCCTGCTACATCTTGCCACTGCCAAATTGTCTCTACCGCTTTAGCTTACACCTGCATTTGCTCGACTTCAATCCCCATCATTTCTATTTTTCTTTTTCCCAGCTTCAACCATTAATGTATCTCCTCCTCTCTTTCCGTTATATCATTTTCTAACCACTAACCCGAATAATCAACAGTTCCTTCTAGTTCTCCCATGAATTCAGCTGAAGGGTCACTTCGCCATCCACTTTTTACGAAATCTCAATTTTGTCCACTACTTTGTACCACATTTATCACCTTATCTTTTTACTTCCTTGGCCTCAGTATTTTCACGTTTCTTTTCATTCTCGCCCTCTCTTCTCTATCCTTTCATCCATTCTTACTTTAACAGTTTCTTAGCTGATCCCACAAAAACCGATAGGACGGAAAAAATATATTCTTGTTCCGTCTGGCAGCTTGCCTCCTTCATTGCTCTTTCTTTCATGACCATTCCTTTTTTCATTTCCAGCTGTCCTAATAGTTCCTCCAACCTCTGCATCGTCTCCGCAAATCTTATCCTCTGAAAGTCCCACTTCGGTCTCCCTGGCGCCCTGTCTACTTCTCAGTCCTGTATCCGGGTCTCCAAGAATCGCCCCTGCGGTTTTCTGAACATCTCCAATACCCCTCAGACTTCTGTTGGTGCCAAACCTTTTTCCTTCGCCTGGTGCATGACTTCTCCCATCACGTTTCCTTCTGTGTCCATCTTACGTGTTTTCCTGCCCTTTTTCTTCTTCTACCTTCACCTCTTTCTACACAGCCCGGATGTATACTGTTCTCCTACTCACTTACTACGCTCAATTCTCACCCCACATACGATTAACACAATTATTCGACTAAAACACACATTTACGATACGGGATTGCTATGTATCTCTTCGTTAATGTTTCTCTTTCTCTCGAATTTTTGTTGAATTTTCAAGCAAAATAGTGTAAATAATATTTTTATACTTTTATGAGTTAACTTACTTTTGCGTATATCTAGTTAATAATTTTAATACACAAGTGCATAATTACCACCTAAATGAGCATAATTGTTTTATAGTGAAAAACAATTTTTTTTAAATAGAATTTTATTACAGTTATAAGTAATATGAATTTGGTGCATGTCTTAAGAGTTTATTTAATTGTATAATTCCTGTTTACATTTTCATAATTAAAATGCATGCGGTGCACTAACATTTTTAATTTTTTCATTATTATTATATTCAATTCAGTATAAGATAAACTGCTATTTTCTTATAAAACAATTAAAATTGTAACTTTTAAGCTTTAAATTTATCTCTTTAACCTTAATATACAATATACGTATATTACCCAATATACAATAACACTAAATTTAGTGCGTTGAATAAGGGAAAAATAGTAAGAAAAGTCTTAAAGACTTTTTGACCTTGATAATCGTCATTCCAAGGTCAAAAAATTTTTTTTTACTAAAAACTCGGTTTATACATTTATATAGATGCGCTCAGTACAAAAATATTCGTTAGCGCACATTAGGCAGCACACCATGATTTTCATCAACGAAGGGATGTTTGCTAGAATTGAAAACGCCATTTTCCGGCCACTTGAAGTCTTTTAAGATATTTTCCAGACGTATTCGAAGAGGGAGTTTGGATTTATCGAATGACTCTGTTTCACTAGCTTCATGAGATGACTCAAGTAGATTAGGTTCGTCAGAAGATGTAGATCCATAAGATTCATCCACAGACGCATATGCATCGACTTGTGAACGTTTATCACTTCGTTTGCTTCGAGTAATGCAATCAGCTTCATTGATCAAATAATCATCAATTGCATCATCACTAGAAGAACTCTCATCCGATGAATATGGAACGATTCGTTTTCTCTTGAGTTTTGGCATTTCGCTTTTAGGCAATAAGGCTATAATCTGTAGAATGAATTATTCGAACTTACCGTGTTCGCTTTTTTTTTTATTCGCCTTTTATGCGCATATCAATTGAATATATGTAGGTTTGTGAACCGAACGATTGAAACTCTGGAACAGTTTAAAGTCACCTAATTACCCATGGTGAACGTAGGCGCAATAGAGGAGTTGAAAAATAGATGACAGCCGTCGGTGCTAGTCAATGACACTTGTGGAAGTAAAAAAGATAATAAACAGTTGCCTGTGGTCACGCTCGAAAAAACACGGAGTGAACATAGGGAAGACAGAGGGGTTAAGAAACAGTTCACAACCTTCGGTGCTGGTCAATAACAACCCGTCGCATATCTCAGAAAGTGGAAATTTGGATATCCCCTGAATATCCCTGGGACGCTCCCGGCATATGCAAATGTTCTAAGTGAAATATAGAAAATAAATTTATATCTTACTTGGTACATTTAAATATTCCGTAAATGTCTGAGGGATATCTTGGATATCCCTGTTTCCGCCTTGCGGTATATCCTTAAGAAAACCTGGGAGATATATAGGATCAAAAACAATTCTCGGGAATCAATGATTATTAATAGTATATTTTTTTCATTCCCGAGTATTTTCACTGAGTGCACTGGTTTCAGTTGCAAGCTTTAAGAATATAAAAAATCGTCTGCCAGATTCGCTTTTAATCCCCTTTTTCGTTTAGCAATATATGTGGCTGTATATGGTTGTACTTCTAGCCTGTCTATCTGGCTAAACCACAATATCCATTGATCCCACTGATATAATGGAGGTACTGATTCTTTACCTGACTGGATTTGAAAGCTTAATTTTGCCATCTGCGAACCAGTATGTTCGGAAAGGTTGTCTTCCATAGTAGGTTTCTTCGACTTGGATGGAGGAACATTGTTAATTGTACTAAAATTAAAAAGCATACTTATACAGGGTGTTCGGCAAGTTTACTCGTTTAATAAAGCTACAACCACTAGAGCTAAAAGTAAGTGAAAAACTAAAATTATAAAATGTTGTGAAATGGAAATTTTTCAAACTATAAAGCAACCAAGTTGATCCGAGGGAGAGACAAGTCCTAAAAATGAGGTTCAGCGGACGACTCATAATTATTTTGATTAAAAATTATTGTAGATTAGTTTGCCTAAACAATAGACACTGTCCCGTCTCGAGCAAATAGGCGAGGGTAGTATGAAAATTTGGTAAGAGAGAGACCACTGTGCTGATTATGTCAGGGTGGTAAGCCCTGACAATTTATTTTTTGTTTGTGTGTAAGTTGTCACTTGTCAGCTCTATGGAACTGTGTTCACAATAAATTTATTATAAAAACATAGATTAGATAAATAACAGCGACAAAACCCTACCATATGTTTGTTCAGTGAACTCAATGCACAAGCAGGATTCACGATTACTAGTGCGATACAGGGCCCTAAACAACAGCCCAATACACACTTGAGTTCTTATCACGAATGTTAACACAGCGGACTTAATTTCGGAAAGACTCAATCAACGTCGACCGAAAGTCTCAGCCGACGGGACTTAGTACTCGACTTGAAGACGGTAACTGATTTAAATTTGACTTTAAGTACGCGACTTTGTCGAACTTGTTCGTTCACGCAGATGGAGCGGGCAGTATAACTGCTTGAGACTGAATACTCCGATATAAGGGAGGATCGGGGTTTGTATAGTGCTTTGTCCTCATAGGTTTGTGGATGCGAGCACGTTCCTGACTCCTAATGAAAAAGCACGTTGCTAACTACTGATGGAAAAGTACGTTTTTGACTACTGTTGAAAAAGCACGTTCTTGAATACTTTTCGCGAGGCAAGTACGTTCTTATTCCGTCTATTTATACTTTCGGTGGTCAGTTGTGTCTCTCCCGAACGGTTACATGTTATTTGATACTCGCTATCCTCGCGGTGACATGACTAATAGCTATTGCTGGCCGCGGCGATCGCGCATCTCTACTCTTGACTTTTCAGAGATTTTAATTTCTACTTCATTAATTTTCAGTGATTTCAGTCCGACACTTTTGATTATATTTTGTCTGACTAAGTACATGGTCTATCGAAAGCGCGATGCAATGCGCACTTTAAATGAGAGATTTACACCATTTTAATTTTTAACTGCCCTTCCGTAAGTTTATATGTGTACTTAATAATAAGTCTAGATTATTTTTTACTGTATTTCGCTTATTAAAATACGCATATGTATTAATATTTAGTCATACTTAGATCGATAAATTTGTTATAAGGTTTTATTTCAATTATCGTTCGTTGTTAAACTGTAGATATCTTCCGAGTCTGTACTCTGCCGTGGTATTGCTAAGTTTATTACCTTGAGCTCTCGACCTTATCTTTAGCGGCGCGTTACCACGGTTAGATACGCAGCCGGATGAGTTAGTTATGTACGTAAATGCAAATATGATTAAGAACGCTATGTCATGGTTGTCTTAGAGATAAGTTAGGTTATGTCTTTTAGGGCGTTATGAAAAGTTCGAAAGTTTCGGGACGTAACAACACACTTAAATTTAGAAACAAAAAACAAAATTTTTCAACAAAATAGTCAATTTGTCAATCAAGAAGATTCATATTCTTCCAAAAAGACGAATTTAAACACATACTGTTAAATTTTTAACAATATAGATTTAATTTTCAATAATATAGTGAATTTTTTAACGAAAATGATATATTATACAAATACTTTCATTTTTTACAAAAATATAAATTTTCGACCAGTTAGATAAAGTTTTAACAAAGTATATGAATTTTCAACTAAGAAAGAAAAGTTCAACAAAGAAGTTAAACTTTCTAACTATTGTTTTAATTTTCAGCCAAGAAAATAAATTTTGTGACAAATATAACATTAAAAATAAAAATAAAAATATATGCCGGCTTTAAGGGAAAGCGGGTATGCTCTCGCGCTTCACGCTCGTTTGCGTACGTTAAATGCGTACACTTTAACTAAATTTTTTCATATATCATAAATATTGTAGCTTAAATCGAAAACTGTGATTTAAACTATTAAGGAATTAGAGCTATAAATTGTGACTGAAATTTTTTCAATTTGTTTTCAAAGAAGGTTCTCAAAGCACGCACGGATTTGTCGACCACATTCTCCTTACGAAAATCGCGGTTTGCGCTCGAAAATTTATGTCCACTTGGAAAACTTGTTCAAGATAATTTGTAAATCTTGTTCAAATCCACTAAAAACAACGCGAATATATCTTAAAATTTTTTAAACCCATATAATGAACAAATACACAATTAAAAGATTTTTAAGAGTTTTAGTTACTTTTTTTAAATCTTACTTTGTTAGAATTGCTAGCGATACTTTTGTAAACTACATTGTCATTTTATGGCAAATGTCATTGTTAACGGTAATATTGTAACTATTTTACTATTGAAACAGTTGCTACAAACTGTATTAACGTAATATTTGCAAGCCCAACAAGGCAGGTTAAAAAATTCACTCAAACACTCCAAAATAGCTCTAAATGTCCTTTTATTTATAAAATATGTTTATCAACATAATATATATCATTAAATGACAGTTTAGCTTATACAAGTATCACTAGAAAGACTAACAAAGTACATTAAAAAAAAATAACTGTAAATCCTAAAAATTTCTCAAAATGTGCATTAGAAAATTGTCATGAAATTGCAATATTGTTATTCGAAATTCTTATTATTAGTCTAATTATAGTAACAATATCTATTATATTTGACGATTTTTGCCAACGTTGTATATAAATAAAGTAAAAAATAATTTTTTCTCAGATTTTAATTTTTGCTAGAAACATTCTATTATGATAAGTGACCGTTTTTTTCTGGAGTTTGCTTTAATGCTGAAATTTCTTCAATTATAAATTCTCCGAACTATATTATGTAACTTTTAGTTTATATTAAACATTACACATTCACAGAATCACAGTCTAGATAATCATTTGATATGGCTTTCGTGCAAGTCTAAAAAGTTTATTAAAGTGTAGAATTTCTATTTACATTTGGATAATTAAAGTAGATGATGTGCACTAATTGTTTAAAATATTTAAGTGTTGTTATTAAAAATTCAATAAAAGATCAACTGCTACTTCCTTATGGAACAATTAAAACTGTATACTTTAAAGTTTAAATTTATTTCTCTCAAATTTTATTTTGCTTATAATTTTATATTAAGAGTCGAACCTTTGTAAATATAAAAAAACATTATTTTTTTAGTTTGTTTTATATCCTTCCATAATTTTTAAATTATCTTTATTTTGAAGCAATTGGATCAGATTCTTTTGAATTTACTTAAATTCTTCCCAAGTGAAAATGTTAGGCGTATTATATATATAATGAACATAATCACGATATTTTATATTTGTTTTATAACCTTTTTTGTATGAAACGATGTTAAAGCTATCAATAATTTGTCTGGTATTTTTAAGCAATATATGTTGTAACGAAGTTTGCGAACATTCGCGTTCCTACCGCTAACGCGGCCTGACCAGAGGTGGGCCAGGTGGGAAACCTAACCGCAATTAAGGCGACGCCTGATTGAACCGAATTTGTGGGTCGCACACTTTTGAACAATGGAAAACCCTCGAGGCTCCTTCTATTTTTATGCGGCGCCAGATAGGGTCCTCTCTATCGAAACCTCGGCGGAAGTGTTCCGGCGTCCTTTGGCAGGATCACCAGCTCTGGTTAGAGACGAGTATATTACAACAAAGGGGGGGGGGTGCAGCTCTCGTGAGTGAGCTAGAGAAACAAATAAAATTACACTTCGTACGAAGTCTCTCATTATTAGAGTCTAACTAATTTATTCAGAAGTAATAAAAGGACAACGGAGTGAGTCAGAGAAATCACTCTTACAAGAGGTGCGCGAACTTTGAACATAACCGCACTTTATCATATCGGACATAAACGATGGCCCTAACTTACATCCAGTTTCAAATTAATTAATTTTCGGAATCCTTGTTCCGATAAAAGTTGTGCTGTGTACAATTTACACGCGAAGAGACGCGGAGAGACACCCGGTTTAAGGAACCCGCGCGCTACGTGAGAAGATAGCCAGAGACACCGGCGCTGTGCTCTACGACCAGCAGTTTCCTTAGCATTCGTATTGCCTGGTCCTCTTTGATTTTTCTCGTTTCGTTGGCTTGTTGCTGTTTTTCGCTGGGCCTTACAAACTTCCTGTATGGCCTCCGTCGATTGGCCAACTTAAAATGTTAAAAGTAACTTGTTACTACATATAATAATAAAAACAGAATGTATTATAGTTCGCAAGGAGTAGTTTTTGAAGCAAATTATTATGGTTTTATAATTACTTACGTACAATGAAAATCATTTTTAAATGTTTATTTACTATACTAGTGATTAATTGCGCAAATATGGGAGAATTACAAAAACCATGTGCAGTAGGATATAGAACAGACATGATATTTTAAGGAATCTACCAAATTTGAGGGGTTTTAACAGATTTTCATTCTATTGATTTTACAGAATCTAAAGCGAGTTATTAGAAATTAATTGTAAAAGATTTTAATCAATTTTCATAGGTTTTATGGGATATAAAAAAAATTAAAAGATTTTCAAGATTTTCAAGAGATTTGGAGGAACCTAAGAAAATGTCAAAGATTTTAAGAGAACTCAACTAATTTTAGTCAATTTTGAAATATTATAAATGATGCCGAAGAAGTTGAATGGCGTTCAAAAAAATTAGGAGGAATTTAAGTACTTTCAAGAAATCATAAACGATTGCTAAGAATTCTAGTAATTTTAAGGAATTATTAGGAACTTGCCTGGACTTTAAAGTTTCTTTTTAAAGAATTTAAAAATAATTAAAAAAAGCTTCAGACTTTCAAGAATGTTTTTTAAAAGAATTTAAGGCATTTCAAGAGATTTCAATTAATTTTTCAGTTTCGAGGCGTGTCCCAATTATTTGACGTAATTCTGGCTACTCCAGACCATTTTTTTAAATGTTTAGCAGTACTCCGGCGGGAATCGTCCCGACGTAAAAGAATGTATTTAGTGGCAGCAAGAACCCACATGTCGATTGAAATTATTCTTTCCAATTGTTTAATGGGTAAACGACCGAAGTTGAAATTAGACAATTTATTCCATATTAGCAGACTGTGTGACGGAACCTACCTGAAAGTGTCTTCCCTCTCGAGTGTTTTCTCTCATTTTAATTTAGAATCGAGATTGTCTTTTTTCTTCTTTAATTTGTGTGAGAAAGCCTTTAATTTCTGTAACAAGACTTAGATCCAATGCTCTTACATTGAGCTCAGAGTAATGAAAGAATTTAGAATGGCGTCTCCATTGATCCTCTCATGTGAGATTCGTAGCACCCCTAGTGCCAGAGAGTTGCAACTTAAGATTAGTAGCGTGTAGCGAACCGTTGATATCCGAGTTTCGCGACTCAGCATGATCCTGTGTTTCCAAGCATTGTGGTACGAGCGGGCATCTCATCCACTGCGCATGTGCTGGGAAATCTCCTCTTCTTGGTCCATAGCTTAGTATTCCGCATGATGTAGAATCTTGCAGCTCGATTGTTGTGGGCGTTCTCAATCACATAAAGTTTTCTATTTAATTGTCGAGTCTTCTTGTCGTAATGCTCTTTCGTTCGTATCTTAGTATTAACGACATTTTGACCCGATAACTTTTGTATATCTGTCCCACTTGCGACTAAAGCACAGACGCAGACCTCATAGGTTTCAACCACTTGGTCGTGAGAAAATCAACTTGGTACACGGGTTAATAGCCCAAATACCACTTTAAAAGGCGCAGAATTGGTAGCTTTGTTCTAGAGATGCATTTTTTTGCTCTCAGTATCCGGTCGTAGTAATTCGCTTAACCTTAAACATGCCCTTGAGCTTTTCCATTAGCTTGCTAACGAAACACCCTCATATGCCTCTGAAAATGCACCTTGGGACACCATATTGGGAGAACAAGTTAGTAGCTATTGAGAACAAAGTTACAGTACTTAGTGAAATTATCCTGCATTGGTAATCACCATGAATTCTCGTGTTCACGCACGTACTAGTTTCTGTTCAAGGCAGCTTTGCACCCTTATTCAGTTTGCGTGTCCTGTTTCAGGACTAAGAAAAGACCAGATAGTCCTCAGAGCTTAAACCTTTTTTTGAATCACACAAAGATTATGTATGTCAGGACGTTTGGCAGCGATTAGGACTCTGGCTGTCTCGGCGTTATCATTGACCTAATGGTCACTTTAGTACTTAATTTATCACTTTGTGTTTCTTGTCTGAACAAATAATCAAGCGTCCATAAGAGAAATTGAAGACCAACCTTCTTACAATTAAAACTCAATGTCGAGATGTTGTGTCAAAATGATCCGTCGAGATGTTGTAAATGCAATAGAGCTCAATCTAAACTTTCAAAGCACATCTTAACCGTAACAAGGCTTTCACAGTATTAGAGTATGAACGGCTTGTTTCTTTTTTCGCCCTCTGCATACTGCTTTGGTTATTAGTGTTGTGCATCATAACTTTAGGTTTACTTAACACCTCCTGTTAAGTTTTGATAGATCTAAAAATATCATTATGTTTATGTGGAATTTCAAAAATTGTATATGAATTAAACTTTTTTAATAACGCTCCATCAATTGTGAGATACTACCAAAATATTGCAAAACTAACGTATTATATCTATTATGCTCAATTATATCATCTTTTTTTAAATTTATTATTAACGTCTCTCATACTTAATTGCTATAGGCTAGAATTAAGGTTTTTTTTAAACCAATTCGTTCTAGCATTACCCTCGTTGTCCCTAACGACCATCACATCCAGGAAGTTAAATAAACGATTAATCTGCGATCTGCAGGTCAACTGCTCTGTTACTAGGAAGACAAATAAACAAATCATCTACATAACACACGAACCCTGTAGTGTGTTCGATTTCTCAAAGACCTCTACATTAGTATCCTTCATAACCATATCAGCAAAAATTAGTGAGGCTACGCTACCAGTCAAGAATACATGAAGTTTAACCCTAGTTAGTGTCATTTTATTAATGTTCTGAGGGGAGACCGTTACAGCCCCTGACGCCTGGGTAAACCCGTTGCGTTCCCCTCTAAGCCTCAAGCCTGACTCTATAGCCCTTTCAAAAGGAAGAGGACCGTTGCCATGCTGTTGGCCGATATTTCAGACTCATTGATGCAGAGACTGCCTGTGAGTATTACACGTTTCACCGCAATCGCAGGGCAGTGACAGAGGTTATGAGTAGACGTCTCACTATCCTCTCCGCAAAGTCGACAGAGTGGACTATCTTCAAGCCCTGTCTCATGTCTGTAATACCAAAGGTTTCCGTGTCCTATAAACATTTTCGTTAAGACTTTCGCTTCCTTTTTCCCGAGCTTGAGTAATTCCTTTGCTCGGTGGAGGTTAATATCTTAAGTAACTAACCTACTGAAAATGCCTACAACTGGCTTAGGTCCAGTAACATTTTGTTTTGATGCTAGTTTAGCTAGCCTGTCCGATATCTCATTGCTTTTGATTCCACTGTGTCCAGTCTAAAGCAGAGTGACTCGGTTGTCTGTCGCTAGCCTATTCAGTGCCTTAAAGCACTTCCAGACAAGAAGTCATGTGGTCGTTGTTCCATTCGGGGCTATGACAGCAGCCCTTCTGTCTGAGCGGATGCAAATGTTCCTTTTATTGCCATACTCCCCTGCCTCATAGGCGCACTGGAGTATGGGCCTATCTTTAAGATTTTAGAACTGGGGAATAGGACCCTATCGCAATTGTGAAACGCATTCCATTTTTTCTACGATATACACCGGCTCCTGCGTTTAGCCTTTTCCTGGAGCTATCTGTGAACTAGTTGTCTCCATCACTGGGCAGGTGTACCTCACCGTTCACTTTTGTGGATAGGCTAATACAATACTTCTTGTCGAAGAGATGGCCACGAGAGGACATTTTGTCCCTGAGCATGCTTAGTGTCGGCCTGCTATCATTTACCTGCTATCATTTACCATATTTAATCTCCAGGCCACTTTCGCAGCCACGGCCTTGATGGTGAGATGGAGGGGCTTCAAACCTGTAAGTGCCTATAGAGCCATTGTAGGTGTTGACTTCGAGGGACTCGTGATGCCTCTCAGAATCAGTCCCCTGGTCCTTTTCAGTCGAGCCTTTACAGTAGATAGTTCGACCCTGCTCCACCAGACCGAAGCCAGATCCAGAGAGTCGCTACTAGCTTCTTGCACTTGTTTTCTAGGTGCTTGTTACATGACAACTTCTTATCTAGGATAACTCCTAGATATTTGGCTTCTCCTTTGATTTTAAGTTGTGGTCCTTCCTGTTTGAGGGTACTCGTGGTTCTCTACTTATACCTTCTGGTGAATAAAACTGCGTCCGTCTTGCTCGGATTGACTGATTGTCCAGTCTTCTTGCACCAAGAATCTACTATTCTTAGTGCTTGCTGAATTACTCCGAAGAGCGCATCCAGATGCTAACCTCGCACGATAACCAATATATCGTCCGCATAGCCTTTAACTTGGTGGCCTTGACTCGTGAGCAGATAAAGGAGTTTATCTACAACCAGGCACCTCAGCAGGGGTCCATTCTACAACTACCATAGGCACTCTATGCGAGATCATAGCTGCTCTGGCCACCTCTACCGAGCTGTAGTTAAAGGGTCCTTCAATGTCCATAAAGGTTGCAATCGAAACGCCTTTCAGCTTCAGTTGTCCTTCGATTAGGTTAACTTTCGTGCTTAGGGCCGTCTCTGTCGTGTGATTAGCCCTATAGGCGCGTTGATGCTTGTGAAGTGGCCGACTTGACAAGAGATAATAACGGATATATCTGTCTACAAGTTTTTCCGCAGTTTTTAGTAGGAGAGATATAAGCTAATGGGACGACAATCCTTGAATAAAGTATACCTAATTCTGCCTGCCTGTCTGGCACACCTCTATGCCGCCGGAACATAACCCAAAGTCAGGCTAGTCCTAGAAAGTCTCACGATCGGCCCTATGATGATTTTATCAGCCTTCTGTAAAAACACTGGATTCTGGCAGGTGTAACAATCTCGTTAGCTAGCCGTTGATTTGGACCCAGTTGGGTTACATGCGACTTTAATTTTATCAGATGTATCCTCTGCTCTTCTCCTAACTTTGTAAAGCTCGGAAAATGTGCTTTGATTAGATGAGCTTCTGCTCCTTTCTCGATATCTGTGCAAAAGTTGACCCTGCTTTCATGCTTTGGCATACGTTTTGCACTTCTATATTAATCTCTCGTTGTTTTGAATGAGGTGCAATGGTCCCCCGTCTTGCCAGTACTGGAACGTCTGAACCTCTCTCTGGTTTCCCTGCGAAGCTTTTCGAGTTTCCCAATCCACCAGTTCGTTCTTGTTGAATTTCTGGCCCATTTAGGGCCATAAACGTGCACAATGGATTCCAACTCGAACTCTTTCTTTGATTAGCATCGCACCCCAACAGAAGAGGAAGACCCCTTACCTTGCAGCATTGCACCAGTGTACGTACCTTCACTGATGGATTAGTATTACTGTCATGTGGAAAGTAAGCTGATCCCATGCCTCCTTATTCCTTTTAGATCCGCGGCTTTAGTCGCTGGGTCGGCTGCCTCAAAGGAATAGCAGCTCGTATTCGCTACCACCACCTTCAGGGTGTCAGCCCTCTGAGCGGCTGTCAGTCCAACTTCCAACAACTCCTTGTTCGTTGGTTTTTGGCCGCCTTTTGTCTCTTCACAGGCTTCCTTATTCCCGGTGGGGTGCCACTTGAGCCCCTTGCTCGCTTCTGAGCCTCAGTGCTGGTTATCGGCACTGTAGTTTCCGGTAGGCTAGATACCGCAGCTGATATTCTAGCCCGCTGAGCTTGCCTCTTCAGTCTCCTTTTCTGGGAACCGTTAAATTGTTTTTCATTGGGGTACTGATTGGCCGCTCCCGTTTCTATAGCCTCACTCAGAGGGACCGTCAATCCCTCTGCTCTTAAGAGAACTACGGGCACAGCCGCTGCCTAGGTTTGGCTTGCCGTAGAGACAAATATAAATTAAAGGGTTATGTTAGAGCCGTTAGGACATAACCCCTCTCCCTTCACCGTCACCTCCCTTTCTCCTCTTTCTTTTTCGTTAGATTTAGCGTGATCCATTTTTGTTCCCACGAGCAGCTGGCAAAAAAAAGGTTCGTCCATGGAGAGTCCCACATGCAGGGAGGTCATCCGGTGTCCCCGAGAGGCCAGTAAAACACCTACGTAACCTTCAGGTGCCAAAGTGCTACGGGCACGATCATTCTATACCCATAGCTTGGGGGGTGGTCACATTGAGCGGAACACTCAATGAATATCAGTTCGCAGGCCACCATACCTGTGACTGTTTCTTGGTCGCTTGGACCTTAAACCAGAGATGCAGAAGGCCCGTGTTAGCTAGTCTCTTTGATCCTTCTATCATACTGCAATCATGCATACCAGGAGAGCTTGTCTATAGGGATCCTCTTTAATCACTCTGGAGAGCCCTTACACTTAAGCCTTTCCACCAACAGCAGGTCTTACAGCCCCTAGAGAAGGTAGTTAGTGTCATAACTAAGATCCACGTTTTTCACAGGAGGAATTAGAAAGTTACTCATCGTTATGTTTGGAAACATATCAACAACCTCAAAAGATACCAATATGTTGAAGCTTGGTAAGAAATACGAAGCTATTTTTAATGGAATATGTCGGTGTCTATTGATTTTTTTTAAATGCCCAGTATAAACTTCTCCAGTCTCATACTAGTAGTATTAAGCGTTGCTTTAAAAGGACGAAAAGGGATCCTTGTGTATTTTTATCAAACCGCACGCTAATGCTAAATTGAAACTTTTGGTACTGATGCTCTCGACATCTGCCTTCCTGCCTAAGTACCCTTTATCCAGCCACCGCTTTAGCAGTAGTTAAGTTGCCCTCTGAAAAGTCATCAATCGGTACTAACAATGGGTCCAAACAACTCTTTAGCCAATACAAGAAATTGAAGTCTAACTCCTTATCTATCCTCTGCATCCTCTATTTTTTCCATGTTATACAGAAGCCATTTAAGCACGTTAATAACTTGAACCGATTTCCCTTGCCTAAACTCATTGCTGAATCATTCCACCCATCTGAAGATATTAGGAACATTGGTAGGAATTATTCTCAAGCCCTATATTTTAATTACTCAAGGATTCTGCAATTCTGAAAACAAGCAACTGTGCAAATGTAAATGACGCTGCTGTATATTACCTTGCTGATTAATCAGATTTTCGAATCTACTATTGTACCTGTCAATTTTTATTGTAGTACGTCAATCCGATATGTTGACTCTAGACAAGCATTGATCAAAAATATTAGTCGCTAATACCCTATACAATTTATCTTAAAGCTTCCTCAATTTCCCCAGTTAAGCTGGACCAAGTTGCGCATATCTGATTTACCAGGCAGTTTGAAATTCCCTTCTGGTCTTTCAAAGTCACGTTTACAAGTCTATTCTGTACCTTACTGCTAGCAAAGTTAAAATCTATATTCTCACGCAATTTAAAGATCCTGCTTGATAATACACCATGTTCTCTACACCGAACTATAAAATCTGTCTGGATTGTATTGTTTCTCAACATTTTTCTAATTTCAAAAAAATTTGCAATGGCATCTACACTAGTCAGTGGTTAATGCTGCTGCAAAAATTTATTTATTTAGTTTTTATTTAAATTCTATACATACAACACCCTATGCTTGACCACTCTTCATTCAACTTATACTCGCAGTCTACTTATTTGCCAATTAAAAAAAAAAAAGTATCACATCAAACCCTTTTCCAGCTCTTATCTTTTATTTAAATTTTCCAATTTTACTCTGATATACCTTTAATAACATTTGAATTTCTTAACTCTTTTAAGTTTCATCTAATCCTTGAACTAGACATATCAACCTGAAACGTCCTTTTTAAAACCGATTTTTTGGCCTACTTTACTTCTAATCATTCCTCGACCCCATTTTAAAATTAAAAACATTTATATCTTCACCATTTTGTTGCTTTATTAACGACCCTGTCCTCATGAAGAAAACTTTATAGTTTTTGAACCTTCTAAGCAATAATGGAATAAAGAATTTTCAACAACTTTGATTCCTTTCTTTTGGTTTATCGTATGTTATTTAGCATTCTGTTTACTATGTAATTCTACATTATTGTGCTAGAAAATTGAATTATTTGGTGGAACATTCTTTTTTTTCTTAGAAGTTAATTCTTTTTTAGTAAAGCTTTATCTGTTTTCTACTTAATGTTAATAATAATAATTAATTCAAGTAATATTTGAAATATCTTTTCAATTTTATTTGAAAGTTCAACCATTTCATTTGAAATGCAATGGGTTG
>JAAAKG020013889.1:0-20791 GCA_010014905.2 Druon quercuslanigerum | reverse complement strand
TAAAAAATGTTGAAGATGCTCTAACTTTTCGAATATTTATCTAAAATGGCTACAGTACAGACTACAATCGATTATGGGATTTCCGAACCGAAAAAGAGACATGTTTACTGTTTTGTCTTTGTTAAAACTTAAACCCTGCAAACATTTGATAGTAATCAATTATTCTATTATTTTTATTTAATTATTATTTATTTTAATTCCCGTTTCTTCCATACAAAAATTCTAAAAGCTGTTTGAGTTATTACTGGTTCATACAACATGCCTTGAGATTCCGCAACAAAATGGTCTTTACGGTCTAATACGACTGGCTGGATGAGGCTAATTTTTAGAAGAAGTTTACCACACAGAGCACTTATGAGCTGGATTCATTTTAGATCCCACAGGACAATTAAAATCTCTTGAAAATTCTGGCCTGTTCGAAAATGCACCCAAAATTCTGAATTCTGCAGGACTATGAATGTCATTTTTAATGATGAATTTCAATTCGTCTGGTTTGTGATTGGTACACCAAGTCTGAGCTGCATTGATCCAGAATAGTTGCGCTGGTGAATATTTTAATCCAGGCAATTTTGGTTCGAGACCGTTTTGACTCACCCATTCTTGATAGGCCAAATATGATTCTTTGATTCCTCCGTTGTAGGCAATGTTTTCAATTAGCGTATTGTAACCATTCAACTGAAAATAGTTTCATTATAGTTACTCTTATTTTTAAATTATCTGGCCTTAAAATTAAAGTAAAAAAAACAGTTTCTTTAATGAATACAGCTTACTTGTAATCCGACTTCTTCAGCAGTATAATTTCCATACTGTTTAATAATGCAATCAGCTTTTGCAAGATACTTTTTTTTAGTTTCCTGACTCCACCAATCTAGCAAGTTTCCATCTTTATCAAATTGACTACCCTCCTCGCCAAAGCCATACGTAAGTTCGTGTGCAATAATTGAGCCAATTGCAGCGTAGTTAAGATACTGTGGGTTGTTTTCACCAAAGAAATTGTCTTGAAGAATTCCAGCAGGAAGTTCTAGAAAATTTATAGTTATTTTACAATTTCTACTAAAAATTACTACGATTCTTAAAGTTCACATGAGTAAGAAGTTAGAAAATAATCACGGTAGATCTTCAAATAAAGTTTATCAAGGAATTCTAAAATATGTCTACATTTTCAAATGTATACATTTGAAGAAAAAAATTTAAATAATCAAAATTCTTTTTGTCTAATAAAAATAATAATAATCTTGCCACGATTTTATGTTTTTAAATATATTACGACATCGGAAACTGCAACGGAAACGACGTTGGAAATGACAGTGGAAACTACGTAGGATATGGGAGCGTAACCGACGTCGGTAACAAAATCGGAATTTGGGATCGGTTCGGACGTCGTTTCCGGCGTCGCGTCGTTTTCAGCTTCGTTTCCGGCGTCGTTTCTAACTACGGTTCCGTTATGCATTTTTTTAAATATGTACTTATAACTATGATCATTGTAAGGGAATATTTAATTGAATAAAAGAAATGTAAATTGATAGAAGAAATATATTTGAGAGTCAAGAAAATATTGTATAGGTTTAAAAAAAAACTATTTGCCCACCTCAAATTTTTCAAGATTTGAAGCAAGAAAATATCCCACTGATAAATAAAATATATTTCTTTCACCTAAACAATGCGCAAGTGTAATAAAGTAGTTCGTACTTTAATTGTAATACATATTTAATATACCTAAATGAACAACTGAAGTTTTTTCAAATTAAATTATGATTAACAGTGGTATTATTATACATATTTAATTGAAAGGAAACAGATAATTTAAAATCTTGATGAACCTGAAACAGAAAAATTTGATAAAATCCACCTCTAGCAGGAATTGAATTCTCGTGTCCGTCGAGGATCAGCAATGACCACGACGCTACCACAGCATGCAAACTCTTAGGCGGAAAGCCATATTTAACTCTGAACATAAATTCCAAAGAAATCTATCTTAAAATTAAAAACATGGATATTTAATTTAACAACACATTTCTTTGTTTTAAGAAAATATTATTATGAAAAAAATTACGTAAAATTAATAAATGTTTAATTTAAAAAAAAAATTACTTAGTTTGAATAAATGTTTATCTGTTATGAATAATTTAATTCTAGTAATAAAATAAAATATGTCCTTTAACTAAAAAAATAGATATTAGGCTAACCACAATATACAACACATTCATAACAACACATCATATAACACAATATATTTGAAGAAATATTTCTTTGGCGATAGCGTCGTAGTAATCGCTGTGAACTTCACTCTCGACGGAGAAGAGTACGATTCCTGCTGAAGGTGGATTTTTCATCGAATTTTTGTGTTTTAGGTTCATCAAGATTTTAAATAATCTAATTCGTTTGAATTAAAAATGTATAATAATAAAAATGTTTATCATAATTTAATTTGAAAAACTGCAGTTGTTCGTTTTTTATAATTTTTTATAAATATCTTATAAATTATATACGCGAATCGTTTAGGTCAGAGAAATATATTTTTTAATTAGTGGGATATTTTTTTGTTTCAAATTTTGAAAATTTGATGTAGGGAAATACTTTTTTGAACCTATAAATTATTTATTTTACTTCAAAACATAATACTTTCTATCAATTCACATTTCTTTCATTTAAATAAATATCCCCCTAGAACCACCATACTTATAAGTACATATAGAAACGACACCGAAAACGACGTCGGCTCCGAAACTGAATTCCGATTTTGTTTCCGACGTCGATTGCGGTTTCATTTCCGACATCGTTTCCGGCGTCGTTTTCGATGCCATTTCCTACGTCGTTTCCGGTGCAGTTTCCGATTTCGTTTCCGACGTCGGATTTTTCAGTAAATAGCAATATTCTTTTAGAAAAATGCTCGACAGTTGCAGTTTTTTTTCGAAATTCTCAATTTGTTGTCTACTTTTCAATTAGATTGACGTATTGATTTAGTCAAGTCAACAAAAATTTATAATTTTCAATTAAATTAACATTTTCGAAATTAATTGAGCTAAACTTTTATTTTAATTAATATTTTTAAATTAATAAAAATTAAATTTTAGACATATTGTCTTACTCATAGATAATAATATTATTTTTGATATAAAGTTTTTTAACCAGGAGAGTGTAATAATAATTTTGATGTTAATTTTTTTGTCTTTGTGAAAATACTTTTACACTATAAAAATCTGTTTGGAACATTATTTATGTTAATATGTATTAATCATTAACTCGCTCTAAGTGGAAATCTGACATAAAGTGAAAAGTTTCTGAAAAGCTGCCTCTATTTAAAATTAATATAGGGCAAGGTAGTTATAAACAATAATAATTTATTTTAAAAAATATGATGATTTAATTAATTAGTTATTACACTAAGAAAAAAATTGGTAATGCCAAAAAAAAATTTTTTGATTGAAGTAAACCATTTATCGCCCACAGAACCAATGGGTTATATGGTTGCTTTAAAGAAATTAATTCCTTGAAATCAAGAAAATAAATAAATGTCACCTTGAATCAAACATACAAGATTTCACTCTAATAATTGTTTTTTTTCACTCAAGCAAATGGATATCTAAAAAATCGATTTATTTGAATGGAACAAATTTTTTTCTCAGTCTACCGCACTCTTAATAAAAAGTAGGTAAACAATTGAAGCATCAAAAAAGTTGTCACTTTTACATATTATTAACAGAGAATATTATTAAAAATAATAATAAATTCTTATAAAAATCATGTTTTTCCACTTTAAATAATTATTCCATTATTCTAAGTAAAAAGTAAACCAAAAGTGGAAAGATTTAGAAAAAAATGCGGCTTTCGAGCATTTTTTAAAGAAAATATTGTTAAATGAAGCATAATCTTTTTAGGAATTAATGTAAATATTTATTTATCCTTATAAATTAGTACTTCATATATTGGAAGCGATTTGTATTTTAAAAACCGCTAAAAATCATGCTTGGCATTATAAACCAGCAAAATCTAATTTTTCATTTAGAGGATTCCTTTGGGAACCTATAAAACATACTTATGCAGCTGATTTAAAAAAAATTAATATTTCATTTTTATTACATCATCAATTCATTTGTATTACATCTAGAAACCATTTTTCAATCTATTAATTTTTTTATGAATTAGGAAAAATTTGAAAATATTATTATTAAATAGCAATTTGGTATAATAAAATCAATTTTTTACAACAGATTCTATTCTAAGATACTAAAAAAAAAGATTCCTGGTAATTTTTTTCACAATTACGTCAATAGTTTTGATAATTCATCTCTTGTGCATGAAAATGTCCTATCTAAAGAGGATTGTCCATATATGCAGAAGTTATTTTTTGCGATATTTTATTGATTCCAAAATATTCGATGCAAATTGGTGAAGGATTAAAGCAGAAAAAGCTGCATGATGCTAAGTCCAATTAACATAATTTTATAGGAGAAGCAAAAAATCTTTCTAGCGAAGCAATTTACAAAAAATTTAAATACAGTTACCAAATTAAAAAAATTAATTTGCAAAAATTTTTAAATTTAAAATAAGAGAAAATTAGGGAAAATTAAAAAATTCTCGAAACCTTAATTTTTTCATGTAAACACTTGTTGGTATTAGGAATCCCTAAAGTATGATTTTTAAATAAAGCTCACTTTCGTCGTGAAGTTTACCGCGAATCTTGATTAAGGAAAATCAAAATCATTCTAATACTTTAAAATTTTTAAAAGCTCTGCAAATGGTGTACTCAGTACTCACCTATGCTGTTCTCCTCAAGGTGATAGGCAGCATCTATGACAGCGGCATCACTGGTATCGGACCAGTCAAAATTGTTGACAGGTTTCCTAAGTTGTCGGAAGGAATATTCCTGCTGATAAATTGACACATTTGCAGCTACTTCAAGGTAATTCGTTGGAGTTATTTCCAGGCCTGTGAAGTATTCTTCAAGTTTCTTATCATCGAGAAATTCATCAGGATAAGCAACATAGCTCTTTAAGGACTCAGCTTTTTCCAAAGCCAATTTTTTTGTATTCTCGTCCATCCAATCGGCCTTAACCCAAAATAATTCGGATCAAAATAAGAAGTATGAACTAATAAATGTTTATAAACCTCAAGTATTTCAATGATTATCTTACCTCTGTTATACGCTTTTTCAACTGTTTCGCAATATTGTTGATCATTTCGACTGCACTTTGCTTGGAAGCTTGGTTGAAATATTTTCTGATATAAAGAGCATTAACACTTATTCCTAAACTTTTAATTGTCAT
Organism: Druon quercuslanigerum; assembly: GCA_010014905.2. Taxonomy (NCBI): domain Eukaryota; kingdom Metazoa; phylum Arthropoda; class Insecta; order Hymenoptera; family Cynipidae; genus Druon; species Druon quercuslanigerum. The sequence goes on along the minus strand of JAAAKG020013889.1, from coordinate 15,524 downwards.
ATCAAAGCACTCCGACCATCTTGGAGCGGTTTCAGCTTCACCACCACTGATCTCTTGTAAGAATTTAATTTTTCGGCTTCGAATTTCATCAGTCAGGTAACTGATGTTTTCATCGATAGCTCTTTGTAAAAAATAATTAACCTGAACCCTCTTTGGAGTTACTTCAATCAGCTTTTTAAATTTGTCGAAAAAAACGGGCGTGTTCACTGTTACCAGCTCACTATCGTCGACCTGGAGGATCGGCGAGAGAATTGCATTGAACAATGTTATCCAGCTTATAGTCGGATATTTTTGTGAGAGCTCCTTAACTGTCATCTGAGCAGCAATTTGACTTGAATCCCCTTCTTGTGTCGCTGGTATAGAAATCTATAATATATAATAATTAGTCAGACATTATGAAAACTCTATTTAAAATATTTAAAAATTTTAAATAAAATAGTGAAAGTAAATTATAAACAAAATATTTGTTTGGAAGACTTAAACGTCTTTCCCAGTTCTTGCAGCTTTTTGATTAAGGTTCTCTAGGCGATAACTTAAATTCAATAAAAACAATATTAATTAATATTCATTAAAAACAATATTATAAACAACATAAAAATCTACAGCAATAAGTTAAAAATTTGTTCAAGTTTTTCAGGCTTTTTCAACGGTAAAAATGCATTAGAGAATTTTTGATGATTCTAGGAAACGATGAATTATTTAACCCTGCATCCGACACCCGGTTCTAGCCAGACCTTTTTTGTTTTTAATCGTTAATTAATATATATTTTTAATTAACCTTGCGACATGCAAGCTTAGCTAGCTTCCTGAATTTTTATTGGCTATTGATTTATCAAAAAAATCATGACGGAAAAGTCCTTAAAGCGGATGTTATAAGGACATTCAAAAAGTATACGTTTGGACCGATACATGGTGCCTGGCTTGACCCCTATTCCTTTTTTATGAAAACGTGTGGAATATAATCAATTTTTATAATTCTACCTGGCTTTTCTACTTTTACATAGTTAACATCTGTCTAGACTGTTTTTTATGTTTACGAAGGAACGTGCACAAAAAGAGTAAAACTGTGAATTTTCTTTCCACTGTTCACAGTTCAAACCGTTGTGAAGGCGGAGCAATGAAACCAGATGCAATTTTGATTTATAATGCAAATTAAATTGGCGTCAATTGCATGGACCAAATATTTATTGATTTCACAACAAACCGGTCAACCAGTCAATGGACCTATGCTTTCTTTTGCATCATTTTAGATGATGTGGGAATGACAACTTTTGTATTTGCAAGGAAGTCGATAGACTCAATAAAAATGACGCAAGACACTAATTTTTATCTACGCTATCCAAAACAATGGTCCGTGCAAACATCGGAAATTGATGGAACGACATTCACGTCATTTCACAGTTTACTACTCGTTTTGCTATTAAATAATTTTTTGATGAAAAAATTAACCTTAGTCAGTCCATTGTTTCTCACAGGAAAGAGAGACTGTAGATTTTGTTTACAAGAACGCGACAAACAGAAAAACACGTTTTTTTCGAAATGCTTAAATCCAGTGTGTCATCAACATTGGAAAATCTCATATAATTGTTTTAGGTGAATTTCTGAGAACCAATAGGAGATTTCATATATTATTTCATGATTAAATTAATTCTAATAATAAAAAACGTTTAAGGAATTTTTTCACATGTACAGTTAGTAAAACAAATGATGAAACCACTAAGAAAAGTAAGAGACAAAAAATGTTTTCCTGCTTGTGGTAAAAAGGAGTGTGAATTTAAGCCATATTTATATATAAATGAATGTAAATGTATAGGGGTCCAGCCAGGCACCATGTGTCGGTCCAAAGTGTATCGGAATAGGTGTCGGACGGTGGGTTAAGCAAAGTAATTTTTTGAAAAAGTGTGTCTTGTCTTTTTCCAAATTGTCTTTTTTCAGCTGGCTTTACAAAATCTTTTTTATGTCCATGACCTGATTGCTGGAAAAATACACCACAAAAAATTATGTTTTAAACCGGCTGCCTCCTCATTATCGATTCTTCAGTCTTGCTAATAACTTATGTTTCATGGACACTTGTTTTCAAATAACAATTTTTAATTTACGGGAATGACAAAAGAAACTTTTCAGTGGTATGAGTCATTCCTACTGGTAAAAATGTACCAGAAAAAAATTTCGATGTCTTTTGGAAATCATAAATCAGGGTTGCTACAAGACCTAAAAATTTTAAAAGGTTATCGAATTTTTAAGAAATGGCAGTTTTTTTATTAATTCCTACTTTAGAGTCTCAATAATTATATAAGTACTTAACTGAAAATCATAAATTTTTTATTTTTGTGTTTTCGTCGTCTAAGAATTTGCAAATATCGAAACGGAACTTTAATTTTGCGCAAAATTGTCACATGTGGGCTCTGTAATTAAATTTCTTCCATAAATTATATTTATTCGAAAGATTTCTGAAAATTTTAAAACTAATTTACATTGCTTAAACAATTTGCATTTGTTTGAAAAGTTTTATTTTTCTACGAATTTATGGAAAGGAACTGGTCCATGTTTAATTAGATAATTAGTTATATATGTGTATAGATAAAGAAAAGTCTGATAGTTTGTTAGATGAAAAATTCATATTCGTTTAAATAATTTTTTCGTTTCACAAATTTTCTTCGGAAATAAATTTTCGAAATTTATATTTTTCTGCAATTATTGAGGTAATTTTTTTCCGTTTGGCAAACAAAACTTTTTTGAAACTGTTTGGCATGGGGCTAAAATAATCGGATTTTCAAAAATGCATTAAGTGAAGTGAGGCACTTATCGCTAAATATTCAAATTTTGTACAAATATTCAGAATAACTAATAATTGTTTCAACCAATCTGTTACACCAGTTATAAAAAATTAAAATAAAGGATTTATTTTTTAAACTGAGTTTCATTTTCCAGAGGGACCATTCTTATCTTTGTGAGTGAGTGATTCATATAAACGAATAAAAGAAATAATTTTAGAATGAAAAAAGAAATTACATTTTTCCAGAATGAATACTTTTTGAAAAAAAACTTTGATGTCAAGTCTGAAGCAAATTGCCTGAACCATTCGATGATTATTTTAATGCAACATTTTTCCTTCAGCAATGAAAAATTATCCCATTAATAATAATATTCTTTCATTGTTCCCAGATAATCATTTAATTTTTTCAATTCCCAAATATTTCTAGCTATTTATAATAAATATTCACAAATATTCTTAAATATCATATTCCCTAATTCCCTGATTTCAACCTATCGTATTACTAACAATTATTAAAATTAAAATAAATAATTTTAATAAATTGCACATCCATACTAGAAATTACGTTATTTTCGATTAAAGCTTATTGATTGAAATAGTTGAATTTTGAATCCAGAAGATTAAATTTATACCAGGAAAGATTTTTTAACAAAGATAATTTAAGATAAATTTATTTTCTACTAAAATGATGAATTTAAACAAATCCGTACCTTCCAACTGAATAGTTTGAACAATGGATATGATGTCAGACAAAATCTTACTTGAAGAATTTTTAATTTATATTTATTTCGTTTATGAAAAATTTGTAACTAAATAATAAAATTTTTATATTAAAAAGATCAATTTTAACCAAAAATTTAATTTTAAATTATAAATTTCCAACTAAAATTATGAATGTTCAACCAAAAAAATTAACTTTTAAGAAACTTGTTCAACTTTCAACCCAGGGGTTGAATTTTAAACGAAAGATGTAATAGTTGATATTTTATCTAAAAGTTTTAATTTAAAATAAACAACAGTTGTATTTTACCAAAACAAACAAATTTTTAAAAAAATAGCTAAATTGGTCAATTATTTGAATAATTTTAAACCAAAAAGTTGCATTTATATTACAAACAATTGGTTTTCTATCGAAAATATGAATTTTTAACAAAACTGTTGAATTTTCAAGCAAAAAGTTAATTTTCAACCAACGGGTTGAGTTTTCAAAAAAATATTTCAATTTCGAACGAAGAAGACTAATCTACTACCAGGAATGAATTTTCAACAAAATACATCAATCTTTAGACAGATGGTTAAAATTTCAATCATGAAGCTTTATTTTCCACTAAAAGGATAAAGTTTAAAAAAATCGCATAAATTTTCAACTTGATAGTTTGAATAATTAATGCGAGGTTAGTACAAATTTTACTTCAAGAATTACTAGATTATATGTGTTTCTCTTCTAAAATGTTTTAACTAAATAATTAAATTTGTATACTAAAAAGATTAATTGTAACGAAAAATGTAATGCATTTTTTACAAAACAGTTGAATTTTCAGTTTAAAGATTACTCTATAACTAAAGAGTAAAAATTTTAAATTACAATTATAAATATTCAACAACCCAACAATAAACTTATAAAAAAGTAGTTCAACTTTCCACCAAGGAGTTAAATTTTTAACCTAAAAAGATGAATTTTCAACGTAAAATGTAATAGTTGATATTTTATTTAAAAAAGTATTAATTTAAAGTAAAGAACAGTTTGATTTTTCCAACAAAATGAATTTCAAAAAATACGTAAATGTTTACATAAAATATAATGATTTGGCACCAAAAAGTTGCATTTTTAATACATAAAATTCATTTTCTATCAAAAAGAAGAATTTTTAACAAAATACATAGATGGTCAACAATATAGTTATATTTTCTACCAAATTGTTGAATTTTCATACCAAAATCGCGAATTTTGTAAAAAAGATGAATTTATCACAAAACAAAGGAATTTTTAACAAAGAAAGTTACTTTTCAACCATTGGCTTGACTTTTCGAAAAAAGAGATATCAGAAATCAGAATATCAGAGAAGACAAATTTTGAACAAAATGCATACATTTTTTACTAAAAAGTTAAATTGTCTAACCGAAACAGATTAATTATTAACCATACAGTTGCAATTTTGATAAAGAAGGGCATGATTTTCACAAAAAGAGACAAATTTTCAAAAAAGTAGCTAAATTTTTAAATAAAATAGAATAATTTGAAACCAAAAAGTTGCATTTTTAATACAAACAACTAATTTTCTATCAAAAATACGATAGAAATCATAATGGTTTATTTTTGACTAAAAAGATAAAGTTTGAACAAATCGCATTAATTTTAAACTAAATATTTTGAACAATAGATACGAGGTTAGTCTAATTTTTAAGAAAAGAATTACTAGTTTATATTTGTTGCACTTATGAAATTTGTTATTTAAATAATTAAATTTGTATACTAAACAGATTAATTGTGACGAATAATTTAATAGTTAAATTTTCATGCAAGATAATTATTTTTGACAAAAATGCATTTTTTACAAAACAGTTGAATTTTCAGTTTGAAAATTACCTTTTAATTAAAGAATAAAAATTTCAAACTAAAATTATGCATATTCAACAACCAAAAATGAAACTTTTAAAAAAGTAGTTCAACTTTTCACCAAGGAGTTAAATTTTCAACCTAAAAAGATGAATTTTAAACGTAAGATGTAATAGTTGATATTTTATAAAGAAAGTAATAATGTAAAGTAAATAAAAGTTTGATTTTGACAACAAAAATGAATTTAAAAAAATAAATACATTTTTTAATGAAATAGAATAATTTTAAACCAAAAAGTTGCCTTTTTATTGCATATAATTCATATTCTATCAAAAAGAAGAATTTTTAACAAAATACGTACATTTTTTACTAAAAAGTTCAATTGCCTAACCGAAACAGATTCATTATTACCCATAAAGTTGCAATTTTGACCGATAAGGGCATGATTTTCACACAAAGAGATGAATTTTCAACAAAATAATTAAATTTTCTACAAAAAACAAATTTGTAAGTCAAGGAAGGAAAAGAATTACAGTCAAATTGTTGAATCTTCCATCCAAAAAGACGTATTTAAACAAATAAATTTCGACATAATAGTTTACTTTAAAACTAAAAAAGGTTAATTGTAAACTAAAAATTTATTATTAGACTTTTTTGCAGAAAGCAATCAACTGTTCGGCAAAAATATTAAAGATTGTCCTATTGGTTTCTATTAACGAAGTTCACGTGTTAGTGGAAAAATGAGAAAAAGAGGGGATTACTGAAAAGACTGTGAAGTCTACGATATATAAATAGGAATTTTGATCATTCATGGACCAAAGAATAACACTTTAAATGTTATTTATGTAAATATATTCCGAAATATTTTCACATATTCCCAAATATTCATAAATATCGCCAAATATTCCCAAATATTCCCATCATATTCTTACATATTTCCGTCATAGTTCTACCTGTTTCCATATTTTCATATTTTTTTATATTATTTTTATTTCCAAATATTCCCTTATACTCCTACATATTCTCAAATTCTTCATAGTGATTGTATTCTTAAAAATTTCGATATATTCTTTATATTCTCAAATATTTTTTTGGGAATATATTCCTGGTACACAGAAGACCAGAGTCGTCGACTCCTTGACTTTTCCGCATAGTTCCCAATCGAATTTCCGTAATAATTGTTTTATTCAATCCACCCTAATGTTGAATCGACGAGATGCTTATTTTATACTTACTTCAGCGAGTTTCATTTCGAACTCAAGGGTTTCCTTCAGTTCTTTTTCAGCCAAAGCTCTGTTTGCACCGTACATAACAGCAATGTCAACCGAATATCTGTAGTAGGCCTTGACCACTGGATTATTGAAGCCTTGTATTAAATCTTCTCGTATCAGACCAAGGGATGTTTGGTCGATCTGAAAATATATATTATATTTGAGCAAAATATTAATTTATCATTTTCTATTATTACTTTCTGTGCTAAACTAATTACACACATAAATTGCTCGCTTCGTATTGTCCTTCAAATTAACGCCAATTCCGTAAGAGAAAAAGTAATCTGTTGCATATCCAGATTTTCTGAACTTAGATACCGCTCGTAGCCAGTCAAATGCTTCAGACTTCCACGATTTCCCCTCCACAACAGGCCAACCACCTACTGCCTTTAATTCAGCTAATACTGTACGCAGTCCATGTTTCTCAATTTGAGCTGAATGAAAAAAATGATTTATAAAGCTTCTTGCCTGTTCTGTTTTGAACGAAGTTGCTTTAAACAAACAGAATGATTTAGCTGGAAGATTGGGTGAAGTTAGTCGCATAAGGAAAATTTTTGTTGCAAAAGGATTCCTGTTGAAATAAATGAAAATCCTCTCAACCTTAAATCTCAGAAGAAATTCCATTTAAGTTAAGCGAAAATCCATTTTTTACAAAAGGACATTTCTCTGAATTGAAAAATCCCTTATAGTTTTCTTCAGATATCCGTCAAGGTGAAGAATTCCTGTAAATAAAATCAAGAATCTAACGACTAAATTTGGACAACCACGAAAAAATGTCCTTATTGCAATCTGAAAAAAAACCTTCCTCTTCTCCCTTCCGCTAAGAAAGAAAAGAAGGAGGCAAAGAGGAAGGTTTTTTTGAGATTGCAATGAGAACATTTTTTGGTGATTGTCCATATTTAGTCGTTGTATTCTTGATTTTATTTTCAGGAATTCGGCATATTAACTTTATTATTGGACGTTAAAAAAGGATTTTAAATTTGATATTATTCTCATTTAAATATCTTAAATTTTAGATGTCCGTCCGTCGTATTTTTTTCCAAGAAGCGGAAGTAAGGGAAAATCACAACTAGCGAACTCAGGGGAGTGAGAAATTATGTGCGGAAGTGAGGAGAAAAGAAAGTATATTAGGAAGAAGTTGGGGAAGTTAATTAAACAGAAATTTTTGACCAGCGGTTCTAAGCTTGTCTATCAAAAAAGGATTCCTAAAAAATCAAAACTTAAATTTTTTTACAAAAACTATACGAGATACGAAAAAAATTTTGAAATGATGTAAATACATTATCGAGTGCGAGGCACGCGTAACACGCGCAAGGGACTGTTGTTTTTTAAATTGAAAAATAAATGTTTCTCTCATTAGCTCTGAACAGATTTGTTTTTTTATGTACGTAAAATCATTATACAGTACTTATTGGTAAAAATATTTTGAATTTATTGAATTTTAATGCCATTAATTCCTTATCATCATGAATTATAATTTTTATTTCATTCTTCCTCAGACTTAAGATAATCTTATTATTGTGCATTACTAAAGTTATTATATTTATTAAATTATTATAATTTTGTTATCATTTTAAAAATTGCACATGTCTATAAATCATCCGTTATTTACGTAAGAATTTTTGGGAGCCAAATTGCGCAAATTTCTCAGATAGCAGTTTCGCCCAAAATCATAAAATGCATTTAATTTTTTGTGTGCCTTATGCAAATTTTCTTATAATATTTTTCTCATTATATCCAGCAAATGTCACTTTAATAAAAATTCTTCTCTGAATATATGAAATAAATAAATAAACATCCACTTCAGCGCCATAGTGTTGTTTAAATGGAGCCTACAAATTTAATTAAAACAAATTTTTCAGATCCTTCCGAGACATGAAGATGGTGAATGAAACTGAAAAAGGTTTGATTCAAAAAAATAAACTTGTTCTGATAAAATAAAAATTCAATATCACAATATCACAATATGATAGACATTTTTTGTACTGAAGATCAGAAAAAAATTATAAAATGTTTTCTTTCTTGTTAAACGATTAGGATTTCAAGAAATATGAATGCTTGAATTTTGAAAAAAACTATTGCTACTTTAGAATCATAACTAAATTGTATCTAAAACTTTAATTACATTTTTTCATGATATTACATGATATTCAAAAAACTCTTTAACCATAATGTATTTTTGAGTATCTAGCTATAATTATGAATCAAACTTTTGCTTATTGATAAAAGCATGTGAGCCTCTTTTTATTAAGTTCAGAACAAACGAAAATATTTTTTTATAATAATGAGAAAAATTTTACTGCTTAATTTTTTTTAAGGATACCCTAAGAATATTAAGAAAAATTAAATTTTTTTAGTTTGTATAAGAGAGAATAGAGTTTTATGCTATGTTGCCACCCTCTCATAACCACCATTTTCCTATTTTTCACTTAATTAGAAAAAAATCGATATATAATAGAATTAGAATTAAAATTTATTTATTAAGTCCCTAGGGCTAAACAGCCCTCTTAGAAACAAACTATACAAATGTTTTACAAAAAAAGTGTGACAACTCTGGTCAAACTACGAATATGAGGTAGGAAAAAAAAACTAACTACAAATGACTAAAGATAAAATAATATATTATATGAAGAATCAAAGTAATATATGCTAGTATAAGTTAGTGGTTGGCATAACGGATATCACTAGAGAACTCAAAACATAATTGTTAGATAGCTAATATAGACTGTGAATCGAATTTTAAGGATTTAATTTTTTATATTAGTAGCAAGTCACAAAACTTCACTAAAAGTTAGAAAAAGTAACAATTTATAGTTTATCAGTGGGAAATTTCGAGGGTAAAATTATCAATGCTAAACAAATAGTTGAAGAATAGCTTTTTAATGTGTTAAGACGAAGGTGCATTTCTAATTGATTCAGGTACCTTATTCAAAAGACGTGCTCCCCTCACCATAGAAGATCTGTGCAACTTACAAAATTTGTGACGTGGAACTGTAAAGACCATTTTTCTTACAGGAATCCTAGACTGAGCAGTTAAAGACAGATTTCTGTTTTCAAAGAGAACTAGAAGATATTGAGGGGTTTTGTTATAAGAGAGATTGTAAATTAGATTGCCCATAAAAATTGTCTTCTCTTAGCCACATTAAGAAATCCCATTTGTTGCCGAAATAGGGTAATATGTTCATATTTCGATATATCATAGATGAAACGTATGCAAGCATCAACTGCTCGCTCAAATTTAGAATTCAGATCATTTGTGATATCGTCGTACATAATACACCCATAATTAAAAATTGGAGGATAAAACTCTCAACAAGAAGAATCCGAGTTGATTTTGGCAAGGATTCCTTATCTCTTTCAAACTGTTGGAGACCTCTAAAGACATACCTCGAGATTTTAAGAATTGGCTCTTTTCAGGAGAGGGTACGGTTAAGGATGTACCCTAAGTCCCTTACCGAATCTACGAAGACAATATCAAGGCTATCACCCTAAGCTGAGGCATGGACGCTAGTGTATCAGAAGACGGGGAAGAGGATTGTCCAATAATACTTGCATTAGTTTTCAAAGGGTTTAGCAATAACCTTTTGTTTATAGCCTATTAATTCACTATGGTAATATCCTTCTGAACCTGCGCAATCAGACTAATAATGGAAGTGATAGGACCAGAGACATATAGTTTAAAATCGTCCGCGTATTGATGGTACTTGCAGTGCTCAAGATCACTACCAAGATCAGAGATGTATAGATCAAAAAGGAGTGGGGGAGGGCAAGAGTGGAGCCAATCTGACCGTTCACCCTGATCATTAAGCACTTGTTGAAAACGGTTTTTTAACTAGGATTCAAACCACGCATTTGCAGCACTGGATAATTTAAAGCTACGAAGTTTATTTAACTATTTAACTGATGCTTCTGATCAATAGTATCGAAAGCTTTAGAAAAATCAAATGAAATAACTATTGTTATTTCCTTATTTTTCATAGCAATTTTAAAGTCAGAAGTAACTTTGAAGGAGGCGGTTCTGTACTGCGCTTTGCCCGAAAGCCAGATTTTAACGGATCGACTAGCCTATTTGCATCTGAGTAACACTCGTGAGTTGCGAATGCACAATACGTTTTAGTGGCTTGGACATGGCATAAAGTATCGAAGTCGACCCAAAAATTATTATGAGAAGAGAGACTAAAAAGCTAAGAATAGGGTGGATTAGCGCATATTTCGATAAATCAAAGAAAAATCTTACTTGAAGAGCAAAGTTATTTGGGTAATCCTTAGAAATATTGTTCTACAGAGGCTTATAAATCTAAATAAATTACGTAAAAATGTTGTAATTCTTTTATATATTTTTCAGTCCTTTAAAATAAATCAAAATTCCTTGAAACCATTACCAATCTCGTTTGCATCACTCTTGCGTAATTCATAACCATTCCCTAAACAACCTGGTATTGAGACCACACAGAAAACACATTCAAAGTAAAGAAGTAAAATAATTAAAATATTGTTTATTGTTATTAAATAAGATGTAAACAAAAGTTCGTCAGGCAAAATGGCATAAGAACCAAACCTCGAATGTACAGGAGTTAAACAAAACTGTCTAAAATTAACGTATTTAATTTAAAAATAAGAAAAAAAAGTTTAGAGATATTGCTAGACTATATAAAATCGTGAAAAAAGCGCTTCGAAAAAGGAACCATCTCCATCAAAACCCTTAACAAAGAAGGGCGCGTCAAAAAAGCCCCGTAATTGAATCAGAAAAAGCAGCATAACCATTTATTTCTTTAGTTTTAAAAAAGTACTTTTGAGCTATTACTTAGCTCTATGAAATCGTAAAAGGAACATCGAGAATGAAATAACCACTTCCAACGTCCTTTCCAAAGGTACGGCAATTTCTTGAATGCGAAAATGTTTACACACAAAGAGTAGCATAACTTTGATCTCTTTTATTAGAAAAAAAGAAAGTGCTTTTGAGCTATTAATCAGCTTTACTGAGTTGCAAAGGGAGCGCTCGGAAGAAAAGGAACCATCTACGAGAAAACCCATACAAAAAACGGCGCGTCCCAAAAAATACCCGATCTGAACCAGAAAAAGCTTTATAACTTTTTTTTTATTAAATAAAAAAATTAAATAAAAAGTGCTTTTGAGCTGGTACTTAGATCTATCAAACTGTAAATGAAACATACCAAAAGAAGCAGTTCTTTTCAAGGAATACCCTCGTGAATTGAATGGCATGTTCCCAAAAAGAAAATTATTGGCGCAGAAAGACTTGCATAACTTATTTCTCATTACATTAAAAAAAAATTAATAAACATAAAATAATTATATTGATTATTTATTATGTTATTATGTTATTATGTTATTATGTTATTATTTATATTAGTGTGTACTGTCAATGTTATTTGTCAATGGCTTACCTGTGTTCATGCAAGTTTTATAAAAATTCTTTGCTAGTCTAAATGCCTTTGGTTCATTAGGTCCAATTTCCTCTTCAATAGCACTTCTTAATTTTTGTTCCAATTTGTTATTTGCTAGACTGAATTTGTCAACATATGTTTCACCTTTAGGAATTACCGTAGTCTTTAAAAAGTTTCCACAAGCAAATTTGTAAAAGTTATCGCATGGTGATACCTTGGGATCCATATCCTTCAGGATTTGAGAAGCTTTAAAATAAAATATTTATTTCTAGATTTTTTCGCCCACATCTATGATTAATATTAATAAATTTGCAATTAAATAACTTATCTGTATATGGGTAATAAAATACATTATTATTAAATTTAAAATAATTTGACGAACCTGCTTCTTTGCATGCTGAAGTTACACAGATGTTATTTGAAATTGGTTTTGAATTTCCTCCTGTAACATTTAAAATAGAAAATAAAAAAAAGGTTCTATTTATAAATTAGTGTCAATTCCAAATCCATTTTCGGGTTCGTCAGAATAAATTTGTGTTAGCGCCAGGAAAAAAATAAGAAACATTGGAATATGTTATGATAAAAACTTACTAGTTGAAACTTTCGTAGATCTTGCAGGTATGGCATTGAGAATTTCGCAGTTATGAAAAATACAAAAAAGAAAAAGAAAAATTATAACTCGCATTTTGTTAATATGACTAAACGTGAGGAATGACGTGATTAAATAAACATGAAATTAGGATGAATATTTCTCCTCCTCATATCTGCTCTTTATATACAAAATTCGTACCTCGCCAAAGAACAAACATAACTTATATAAGTATAATTTATACGATTTATTAACAAAATTGTTTGTACTAATCTTTTCGTCATGGAAAATATAACTTCTATCTGGTATTGCAAAATCATTTGACGTTATTCTCACACCGCACTTGTCACTAATACATTCGTCAATAATGATAATTTCGTTTTATATTCTTTTATTACATTCTCATCATTTATTAATGACAAAGTATTAGAATCGTGCGAAGAATATTAAAATATCCTATCATACTGAGAAAAGAAATCTATTAAATTAATCAGTGGCAAAAGCACCCTCTTTCAAAAACAGATGCTAATGATTCGAATGAATATTTAATATAAAACAACAACCATTCATTTCGCGTATACAGTGATGATATGGTATCTATAGTATATACATTTGAATCATTAATATTAAAATCAACAGCATTTTTTCTCGACGTAATCTTAGACCCACAATAGATCTTAAAAACTACATTTAAATTATTAGAAATATAAAAACTGTTATTATTAAATTTGTTAAAGTTATTATTTGTTACATCTACCACTGAAGAACATGGGTACATCTGCTCAAAATTATGAATTGATTACTTCCGATAAATATCTGACATAAAGAAGCAGTCTATAATTCTTGTGACACTAGAAGGGGGGGGGGGGGGTCGGTCGCGATTTGTCATACCAGAGGGGGATACGAATATTTTAAACGTCTTTTGACAAAGTAAATCGAATGTAATTTATTCTATCGTGTACAAGAGAAAATTCTAACATTTGTTTTCTTCAAAAAATGCTTATCATTACAATATTATTATTAGTAATAATAATAATAATATGGGAAAAGTTGGTGCTCGAAGAGCAAAGTTATTTTTTTATAATATTTTAATATTAGTTGCAGTAATAATAATAAAATGGTTAAAATCGATTACAATTCCAACTTTTTAATTTCGGGCATAAGTTAAGTCTTTAATCTTCTCAGCTTTTTAAATAATATGAAAGTTTTATGACTGCCCCCTTTTTATATCATTCAAAAATGTTGATTAAAAAATAATTATCTTGTTAATCAACTTTTAGCGTTAAACTTTCAACTACAACATTATTTAAATATTATCTTTTGAAAGAATCTAATCTTAAAAATAATCTTAAAAGTAATCTTTTGAATTTCAATAATCTTAAATTAAAAGCATTCTAATGAGCAGAATTTCCTGAAAATAAAATCAAGAACCCAACGACTAAATTTGGACAATCAGCGTACAATGTTCACATTCCAATCTGAAAAAATAAAAAATCCTCTTTTTTCCTAACAAAGAAAACAAAGCGAAACAAACAAAAAATAGGAAAGAAAAAATAAGAAGGCAATCTAAATCCCCTCTCCTCTCTCTTATTTTAAAAAAATTCTCGTGCATTAATAATTTATTTTCGTTTTTTCCTTTCTTTCGTCTTTTTTTTATCAATCCACAAAAAAAACATTCCTTAATATAATCACCAACATTTCAGCACTCATAGAGCACCCTTTTAAGGCAAATAAAAAATTCAAGCCATCAGGAACAACAACACAATTGTAAATAAACCTGAAATTTTTTATTTTCTATTTCAGGTTTATTTAAAATTGGTTTGCCTTTCGAACATCACAACATTCTTGGGTGTCAGGGAGAGAGAGAATGAGTGCCGAAAAGTTGGTGATTATATTTAAAAATGTTTTTTTTGTGCCTTGATAAAAAAAAGACAAAAGAAAGGAAAAACAGAAAAAGGAATATTTATGCATGGGAATTTTTTTAAAAAAAGAGAGAGGGAAGGGTATTTGGATGCTTGTCTTGTAATTTTTTCTTGCCTCTTTTTATTTTTTTATTTTTTTTTTTCTTTTAGGGAAGAAGTGGATTTTGGATTTTATTTCAGATTGAAACGGGAACATTTTTTGCTGATTGTTTAAATTTAGTCGTTGGATTTTTGATTTTATTTTCAGGAAATTTTGCTCGTTAACTTGATTATTGGACGTTAATTAGGATTTTATATTTGATTTTTATCTCATTTATTATTCTTCAATTTTGAAAGCATTCTTTCAAAATAGAATTGTTTAAAAATTATTATATTTTATAGTTCATGAAAATTAAAACTAAGCATTAGCGAAACAATTTATTTTAATCTGAAGTCTCCTCAAGCACTTAAAAAAAAGTTTTAAATTAAATAATTTTAAAGGTTGCATCTAGTTGTCCTGAAAAATTAGGGAGCTAGAAAAGGACTCGCTACAGTCTTTCAAGTCGTTACAAAAATTTGAGATGACTAGCTAAGTTTATGAAAAATATTTACTACCATACTTATCTTGAATTTCGGTTCATTTCGAGTCACTTCGAATTTAAAATTAAAAACTTGAAATAATCGACTGTATCACAGTTTTAAGTCTTGAATATTAAATAAGCAGTCAATAAGGAATACTTAAAATTGTACACTTTTAAAGTTGTTGAGCCTTTAAAAATTAAGAAATTTTTATTCTTAGGCTTCCGAACTTTATGAATTCAACGAAAAAATTTTAAATAACTAAAATGGGCTCAATAACAAATGATTTGGGAAGTCCAAAGTGGGTTTATGCCATGAAGGTCATGTACAGATCAAATATTCAGCTTGAGACAAATTACAGAAAAGAGTCTGAGAGTGGGCAAAAAAGTTTTCTGTACATTTGTTGACCTAGAAAAAGCTTTCGACACGGTAGATAGAAACAAACT
>JAAAKG020013878.1:0-20792 GCA_010014905.2 Druon quercuslanigerum | reverse complement strand
GACGCGGTATGTCTGGTTGCCTATAGAGAGGCTTACATGATGTAACTCGAGGGTTACAATATATATATATTATTCAAATAATAAATACAAAATTAATATTTATTCGTTAATTATGTATTATTATAAAAATGACACAGGCTTTAGATGGTAACTGTTTTGCACGGGGACGTCCTGGTTTATATCAGCAGTCATGGACGCATATTTATAAGACAATCAAGTTTTTCTTTAATTTCACTAATGCACATATTTTTAAAAAAAACTAAGCGATACGTATTTTTCCGATTTGCAACAACAAAATGGCAACGGTTTTTCTGAAAAAATAACAAACGGTCGCAAACACTTGAAAAATTAAATAATTATAACTGATTGTATTGAAGATGTTGAAAGTTTAAAAAAAACTTTTAGTGTAAAAATTCTAGTCGACATTCAATTACGTAACTCTAAAGATAATAATTAAATAATGCAATATAGTTAAAAGCAATTAATATTAAATCTTTATGTAATTTAATCTTGTGAAAAAGTTAAGGATCTAATAATAATAATAATTAATTTATCAGTTTGGAACATAAAAACGAATCAATAATTGTTTTGATTAAAACATTCTATTAAATTTTACTTGATGTCTTTATAAAAATTTTAATTAATAATAACCTTTTAAACTAATTCCAGAAAAAATTAAAACATATATTCACATAATTTTGAAAATTCTATTTAGAGACTGATTGGGCAACATCCAACACATTTGAAAAATTATTTAACTCAAATGTGGTCATTTTTAATATAAATAAACTTTAATCATACAATTTATAGGCCATATTCACTCACATAACCTTGATGTAAAAAATTGAATAATAATAGTTATATAATAATAGTCAGTTAAGAATATTTATGAATCGCTTTGCAATATTTTAAGTAATTAAACAATGATTTTCATTACAGTATTCAAATAATTTTTTATTTTGTTTTCAATTTGAAATTTTCTTTTCCTAAATTTTATTTATTAATAAGCTTCTAGAATGTGTAATTTTTTACAGAAACAGTTAATAGTTAGTTATTAATATTCTTTTAGAAATCCTAATTTCTAATAACCTTTTAAACTACTCCCAGAAAAAAATTAAAATACATATACTTCTAATTTTGAAAACTGAATTCAGATACTTATTTCACAACATCACAAACATTTAAAAAGTTATATAATTGCAATGAACGTATTTTAACCCTTTAAGACCCACTGGGGACTTTAATTCCCATTAACCCGTTAAAAAATCCATAGCTTTGAAAAAAATAATATATTTTCAACTTCTCAGCTGCATACACAAACGATTGTTTTTTTTATTTGTTTTATTTGAAAATATGGTACAAATTATTAAATTGTAATTTATTTTATTACAAGATAAAAATTAATGAATTATGCATAACAATAATTCATTACAAAATAACAGTTGTTATTAAAAGTCAAAGTAAAAAGACACAACTCGAAATAATTATCGGCAATCCATAAAAGTAGAAATTTAGTTCTTTAGATCGATTAATTGTATACTTTTAAGAAAGAGGTCGCCATTAATCTCACCAACGATAAAAACTTCACCATGTGCCTCGACAAGAAGAATCACTTCACTAATGTGGGTTACGAGTTTTTTATACAGTGATGACGTTTACTTTGTAGTCACAGGGAATATGATGATTATAACACTAGAATACAATGC
Source organism: Druon quercuslanigerum (assembly GCA_010014905.2). Classification (NCBI taxonomy): domain Eukaryota; kingdom Metazoa; phylum Arthropoda; class Insecta; order Hymenoptera; family Cynipidae; genus Druon; species Druon quercuslanigerum. The sequence goes on along the minus strand of JAAAKG020013878.1, from coordinate 19,086 downwards.
AATCCGTTGTGCATCTGTCTAATACAAAAAAGTGTTACGTAGGCGATTTTAATTCAGTTTTCATATCTCCCGCGCTCAAGATCTTGCACTGATTGGTAAAAGGCTCCGAGACTCAGAAGACGTGAGCAAAGATGTGTAACCTGATTATGAAAAAAGGTTATGTTCCCCAAGGTTCAACCTGCATTTCACATAAATAATTGGTTATGAATTAAAAAAATATATAACACAAAATTAAAAAGTGTTCACAAATACTGTTGGGACATGCATTACGTTTTTTTTGAATTGGGTTTTTAGATTTAATTAGATATTTGTAGACTTGTTATTAGATTTTTTTTTATTAGACAGGCTAACGATTTCAAAATGTTTCAAAGATTTAAAAATATTTAAAAGGTTTTGAACATTTTACAAAGGCGTGCGTGTCTACCAGATTTTAAATATCTGATAATAATTTGACAAAGCTTTTAAACAATCTAAAGGGTTTCAAAGAAAGAGATTTTAAAAACGTTTTAAAGATATCAAAATTTTTTTAAATTGTAGTACACGAGATGTCAAAGTTTTTAAAACAAGTGAGCCGATTTGAAAAGGTTTCAAAACATTTCAGAAGATTTGAAAAGATTTTACTAATTGTAGATTTAAAATAATCCAATGATTTCAATGAATAAAAAACATTTTACAAAGATTTAAATTTTTATAAAATCTTTTTAAATTTGTTAAGAACTTTGACATCTGATGTAATGTGATTAAAAATTTTTTTTAAATCTTAAAAATCTGTAGTGTGGTGAAACTCTTGTAAAATCCGTTATATGGGCATCGCTTATTCTAATTCTGAAACTGAGTTAACATCGAAGATTTGAGCTAATACTTTTTATACTTTTTAAGTTAAATATCATAAAAAATATATAATTTAACATTCTATATTAGCGTTTTAATATACTAAAAGATTTAAGCTTGCACTAGTGAACATAATCTTCATTCATAATTAGGTTATAAATTCTTTGCGCACGTCTTCTGAGTCTCGGAGCCTTTGACCAATCAGCGCAAGATCTCGAGCGCGGGAGATTTGAAAACCGAATTAAAATCGCCTATGTAATATTTTTTTGCATTAGAGAGGTGCACAACGGGTTGCATTGTATGCTAAAGCTATAATCATCATATTCACCATAACTGCAAAGTAAACGTCCTTAATGTACATAGGATGCTGAAAAACAATTGAAAAATAAAATCTCAAAATATTTTTGATCTTAAACTTTAAATGTTGCACTTTAAATGTTTAATTGTTAATATAAAAATAAAACAATTTGTTTAAATATTGTAATCTGCTGATTATTATTTATAAAGAGTGTCTTCACTAATTTTAGAATCTTTTGCATCAATATAAGTTGTGACAAAAAAATAGGATCTTGTATACAAAAATTGAAAACGTCAGCTTTGTTGTTTAATATTTAAAAAAATTCAAATACGAGTCGGCTCTTTAAATTCTCTGTGAATTTAATTCTAAAATTAAAGATTTCGTTATAAATTTGTCTTTTTGTCTTCAAAATTCAACGGTCTGACGGAATTTTTTTTTCTTTGGTGTCAAAATACATCTTTTTCCATTTAGAAATTTCATAATTTTTAGTGAAAAATTCAACTACCTCATTAAAAATTAGTCTTTTTCATATCAAAATTAACTTCTTTGTTAAAAATTCACAATTTTGTTTTGCAACTTCAACTTTCCTGTAGAAAACTCGCATTTTTTATACAAAACTTCAAAAACATGATCGAAAGTTGAAAAAATCCATTCTCTTACCTGAACATTCAAAATTTAAGTTAAAAATTAATCTCTTTAGATGAATAGTGAACTACTTTGTTCAAAATTCATTTTTTCAGTTAATTGATATTTTTACAACTACAAATTTAACTATTTGATGTCAGATTCAATTGTTTATTAGCAAATTAACCTTTTTTTTGTTGAAAATTCATCTTTTTTTATAAAATAGATTTTTTTATCGAAAATTTAAGAATTTAGTAGAAAATTCAACTATTTTACAGAAAACTCATTTTATCTCTATCGAAAATTAAATTTTTTTGATGAAAATTTAGGTACTCCATTTGTGTTAAAAATTGAATTTCTTTTAGTTTCAAGATTCATCTATTTGTTTACAAAATTACCTAATTTGTTAAAAATTAGTTTTCAGGTAGGAAATTAAATATTTGGGCTGGAAAAGTTAACTAACATTTTTTAAATAATATATTCTGTTAAAAATTAATTTTTTTTAGAAAATTTAAATATTTGGCTAAAGATTTATAGACTTTGATGAAAATTCGTCTTTTTCAGAACAAAATTATTATTCTTTGTTAAAAATTCCATGTTTTGTAAAGAGCTCGCCTCTTTTAAATACAAAGTCACCTTTTTGAATAAAGTTTTTTCTCTTTATTGACTAAATAAACCTTTTTAGGTTTAAAATTCAACTTTTGCTTTTTAATATTTGTCTTATTAGTTTAAAAGTTCTTCAATCTTAGTGAAAATGTAATATGTTTTGTGTAAAAATAGAACTACTTACTTGAAATATTAACTATTACATTTATTGTTAAGAATGCTAAAGCTTGTAATAAAAAACTTTGTCTACATAATTTATTGTACACATTTATCAATATGAGAAAGTATAAAAAATCCTATCTTTACTGAAAGAACTGTTTTTATTCAGCAATGTTTGTTTTTAAATCGAATCAATTTTAAATTATTAAAAAAAATCATCCCCTTATAATAGTTTTAAAAAATAAATCATTGATTATTTTATAACTGATTTTATCATAAACAAATTCAAAAATTTATAACTTCTCAAGGAATGAATGTGAACAAAAAATCGAAAATATTTGTGATTTATTTATTTTACTTATTCAATTAGCGTCTAAAAACATTTATATGATATTTTAAACTAATATAAAAAAAATTATTTGTCCAGATGAATTTTTTATCACCCTCTACGAATTCACATTTAAACATTAGATGAGTGCTTTAGGCGAGGATGATGTTATCAGTATGAGCCCAGTACATAGATAAAATTTTATACAAACATGCAAAAAAAATACAGAATGTTTTTTTGTTATCTTAAAAACCTGTATACCATTCTGCTGATATCTCACTTTAAGCGATATATAAGGTTGTAAATTAATTACAAGATTTATACTCTTGCAACTGGGATGAAAATTCTTTGATGATCAGAGAAGAATGAGTGAGTAAAATACAAGATTGTTAAAAATACGTAAAATTGAAGGAAAAAAAAGATTACTAAGATGAAACGTCACAAAGAGAAATTTTAAATTTCATTATATGATTTCATTTATATCGTTTTTCATTCCATATTTTATATTCGAATATTTTTTTCTTCATTTTTTTCACCCTCTAAATAACTAAATTATTGGGATTTATTTTATTTTTTATCAATATTTAGTGAAAAATTATACTAAACTAAAAAAATGGGATTAAGGGTGCAGAACTAAAAAATCTTCCTATTTTAATTTAGACAGCAAGACTGAAGAATCCGTGGTTGAAAAAGCCATCGACGAAACAGGTAATTCTTTATAAAAATACTTGATTGCGATTATTAATTACTTTGTGTATTTTTTTTTATTACAAAACAAACAATTATATTTATTATACAGTCCGATCTCTGAATAGTGCCGACCATGGTCTAGTAGAGGAGTATTTTTCGTGGAACTCAGCTTTCCCCACTCGAGGCAGGTGGAAGCGACATCGAATTCGCGACCGCCCTCTCCGAATAGTGCCGGTCGACAGTTTTATTTTTTTCCCTGCAAGTACGAAGTGTATATGTTTGGATGTTTTTTCCTTATATTTAAATAAATACATATATTTGAGTGGCACTATTCAGAAGGAACGGCACTATTCAGAGCAGCATTATTCGGAGACATTCAATAATCGCTTTTGATAATGCTTTTTTTTAATCATATGAATAAGTTTACCGAATTTTCAGAAGATGTGTCCAGAAAATATAATTTTTTGTCATTTTAAATAGGATTTGGAAAATTCAACATAAAAGTAACGATAATATCTTACCTAATTTATTTAAACGCCGCTGTGGCTAATGGTGTTACTGGATTTATTCTTCCGGCAGCTGCCTGCGACTTTAAAATGAATACAGTTGAAAAAGGACGATTCGGCACTGCATATCTGGCTGGTAGTTATTTTTAATTACTTGTTTTAAAAAATGTGTAACATGACAAAAATTAACAAGAATTAAATCAATTTAGGTGCATGCCTGAGTCCATTTATTTGCGGATTTTTATCAGATTTAAAGGGTCGGAGGTGGATCCTTATAGTATCATTATTTCTTCAGGGATATTCTGATTTATTTCAGTCAATTGTGCCCAACTACTGGGGTATAATCGCCTTAAAATTAATATCTGGTATTGCGTAAGTAATTTTATTATTATTTGAATAGGCAATAGTTTTATTGTTAAATAACTAGAGGAAAATAAACTTACGTTTGTTTTCTATCCATAAAAATATAAATATCCATTTTTCAACAAAAATGTTAATTATGACGTGAACAAATATTTTGAAATATAAAATAATAATTAATCATTCAGACTTAAAAGCATATGAAACTTTAATAAAAATATATTGAAGTAATTTGAATTGAAAACGCTTCAAATAAAACAATTACACATTACCATTTTTTAAATTAAATAATCTTAAATTTAAAAAAAAATTAAAATTGTATTATTAAAATTAAAAAACTTATTGAATGTTTTAACTATAATTCTTTAAATTTAATTATTCTAAACAAATTTTCACAGTAAAAGTTAATTTCAAATGCGAAGTAATATTACTGAATAAATTTTTTTTCGTAATTTTAACCAAGAAAATATTTTTATTTATAATAAGAAATAGTTAAGTTGAACCTAAGAAGACAAATTTTCAGCTTAAATGGTGCATTTGTAACAAAAAAATTTAATTTTTTGATAAAAGAATAATATATTTTCAAGAACAGTTGAAATTTAACAAAGAAAGATTTTATAGTACATAAAGAAAAAAAATATCATACATTGTTGAATTTTCAACCAAAAAGAATAATTTTCTAAAATAAATTTTTTTTTGGTCAAATTACATAAATTTTTTATCAGATAGTTTAATTCCATAGCGGATTTCTGCATTTTTATCACAAAAAGATCAAATTTCTACAAAACAGTTGAATTTTCAATTGGAAAAACTAAGCAGTTGAATTTTTAATAAAATAGGTAAGTTTTCAGTTAAGAAAAAATAAATCGAAAAAAAGAAATTCAAGGAGATTAGGCAATTTAAAGAAATGTAATAGTAATATTTGAACCAAAAAAGATTTTAATTTTAATTTAAAAAAAGTTGATTTATAAAATAAGGAAAAATTTTCAACAAAATATTTGAATCCTTAACTAAAACAGTATAAAAACCATAAAAATTTTAATTTTCAATAAAAAAAAAGAATTCCTACAAAATAGTTACATTTTTAACGAAAGAAATGAATATTTTATTATTTAAATAAAATCTTTGAGCATGAAAATGAGTTTTCAACAATTTCAACATTAGATTTTCAATACAAAAATGTAAATTTTTAACAAACATGTCTATTTTAATCAAACAGATTATTTTTGAATTAGATAGTTGCATTTTTAATTGAAAAAAATACGAAATTTCTAGAAAAATAAATGAATTTTATAATCAAAAGTATGAATATTCAACAAAATCTAAAATATTCCAACCAATCAGTTAAATTGGTAATAAAAAAATGCGAATTAAATTATTCCAAAAAAAGCGTTTAAAATAAATAATATTTTCAAATGGGAAATATTAAAAATGGAAAAGTTTTCACTACTGCAAAACTTTTAGTGACGAAGAAAATTTTTCGAATTGTTAATTATACTTTTTAAATTAAATCTTTTTATTTAAATTGTAGCGTTAGAGCGGAGAGAAGGGAAAAATTCAAAATTTGGCGTTCAAGATGAAAATTCAGAAATCTGAAATTCTAACAATTTAAAATTAAAGAAATCATTTCATTACTATTTGGTGCTTTTTATTTATGATTTTCTTTATTTTAAACTGCACAGTTCTTACTTTTATCATTTCATATAATTTAATTTTTAATACTTTATTTATTACTATTATTTATTTTTGAAATTCTTCAGTTTTAAACGACTCATTAAAAAAAATATTCAACTGAACAAGATTGCTGTGTATGATTTCAAATTTTTCAAAATCCACCATTTTTAGCTTTGGATTAGACTTTTTAAAGTTGAGTTTAAAAAGTTTGCTATTTTGGGACATATTAAATTAAAAATCAATCGACTTTTAATGCCTAGTTTAAAAATCTTCTCATTTTGAAGGCGTAAATTTGATACTACGACATTGTAAACTTTTAAATAGATATTATTTAAATTTTAATGATGATACATCTATTATTTATACTATCATAACATGAAGTATATAAGGGAAACTCAAAGCAACCAGATAGATTAAAAAAAAGTGATTTACACCAAAAAAAACTCTACTGTTCACCGTTAAAAACAGAAAAATTTGAACATTGCGAATTTTAAAGGTTTAATTATTTTAAAAACTCTCATAGTCATATGATTTCTAATCAGAATCATTCGGAATTAATAATCCTTAGAAATTAAAAATTTCCAAGTTTCGTTGAAAAATTTAACCAATACTGAAATAATACAATAAAATTAGAAGATACATTATTTGAGTTTATACTTTTTAGAGCAACTGGACAAATGTTCACAATAATTACCTACATGAGTGAATGCATTCCCTTGAAGCAAAGAAATTCCCTTTTAGCATTTATGGAATTCTTTTGGATTTCAGGACATGCTATTGTATCTGGTAATTATAAAAAAGTTTATAAAAAAATAACCGAAATATTTTTTTATTTCCTCATAAAATAATTGATAAAACTCAGCTTTAGGTTTGGCTATTATTCCTCTGAATTTTGAATATAGAAACGACTTTTTTTTCTTTCGCTCCTGGAATTTGTACGTTATAATTTGCTCTTTACCTCCCTTTCTCATTGGTTCCTGGTTCATTTTCTTCCCTGAAACACCTAAGTATTTGGCAGAAATGGGATCAAGTGAACAATTACTTCTGGTTCTTACTAACATGTATGAACAAAATGTTGGAAGAACAGGAAAGGAATATATAGTAAGTCAAATTTATAATCATCAAGAACATATATATTATAACTTGTTTACAAATAAAATTTTTTTAGGAAAAATTATTGAACAGTGGTGATTTCTCAATCATCGAAATGGTAAATAAAGCTCGCGGTAAATATTCAGTAGAAAATAATAATGCACAACCCTCTTTAGGAACAAAAATATTAAGAGAATTAAAACACATTGGAACAATCTTTAAGCCGCCACTCTTAAAAAATACATTTTTTGCTTGCGTTGTTGCATTTTTTTTAAGCTCATCATATTACGCACTATTTATTTGGTTGCCGGAGATTTTTCAGCGATTTGCTGATTTTAAGTCACAAAATCAAAACGGAAGTTCCTCAAATATTTGCACAATTTCACGTGGATTCCAATCTTCACATTTAATCAAGGTAAAGTTATTTTTTTAAATTTAATATTTTAAAAATAAATTAAGTCCTTAAAATATTCTCTTTATTTAAACAAAATTACATTTTCGTGAATTTTTTGCAGGGTCAGCGAGATGCGTTTGGCTGTGATAGAGCAATTGACAATAGCGTTTTTATCAATAATTTATATATGTCTGCTGCCTGTGCTCCTGCTATTCTCCCCATTACATTTTTTGTCAATCGTTTGGGATTTAAATTTTTCATAGGTAATAATTTATTTTTCAAGGCTGACTATTAATAACTATGTTAAGAAATTATTACTTTAGGGAAACTCAAATTTCAAGATTTAGAGAAAATAAAGATAAAATATTAAAACCACATCAAAGTCTCGCTTTTAGTCACCCCGTTTTCAGCCTTCCTAGAACTGCTGACTCACGCAGTTTCTTAGGGGAGCAGGGCGAGAGCGGTTGCAACATAATATATATAGATATATATTCTAATTGAAAAAGAGCCAGGCGGCCCTCACTGTTTACATTTCGACCCCCCCCCCCCCCGAAATCAGTCCAAGGTTATATGAAGACAACCCCCGATACTGGACTAAAAGCGAGAGTTTGGTGTACTTTGTAAGAAGCGAGCGCAATGAGTTTTTTTTTTTAATTTTTCCAGCCTCTTATTCTATCGCATCATCGGCTTTGATTCTTGGAGTTTACTTTGTTAATTCTTCAATGCAAAATTTAATTCTTCTGTGCCTCTACTTTTCACTGCTATCAGTTTGCATAACCGGCTCATTTGCATTCTTCGTCACAATTTTTCCTACAAATCTCAGGTGCATAAAATAATATAATCAAATTTATTAATTATCATTTATTATATTTTTAATATGTTTATTAATTATTTTAGATCATCGGGAGTTACATTAACATCATTTGTGTCTCGTATAGGAGGCGTATTTGGGAATACTATTTGTAGTTACCTCATTGACAATAATTGTTTTTATCTTATTGCGGTAGTAACTTTTCAGCTTGTAGGTCAGTATTTTTCATTTATTTTACATAATTTTATCTTTAAAGATTTTTGGAACTTATACTTTCTGAACTAAAAGTTAAATAATTATAAAATTATTCTTCAATTATTGATCAATTCATTTTGAAATCATTTGATAATTACAACATATTTTTCTATATTTCTATGACAGTTAGATATATTTATGATTTCAGTGGCAGCAATATCAACATTATTCATTCGTGAATGAAGAAGTTATTGATAATAGTGATCTTATTGTAATCAAATATGAAGATGCCAATTATACTACTTATCATTTTTACCACCAAGATTTCTAACAGATATATTTTAAACAATATTATTATTATGCTCCGAAGAGATAATTTTTTTTGTTCGATACATTTATGCATGGGAATTAATGATGAACATTCACTGAAAAATTGTGTATCATTTTTAAGATATTGTTCTATAAAATGAATGTTGAATCCTTGATTCTATCTTATGTCTTACGATCCACATAAATCAAAATAAAACTGAGCCAAAAAGACATTTTTTAAAAAACAAATTAAAAACCCAAGTAATTGGAGATTTATGAAAATTTAAAATTCCTAATTTCAGAATCTCTTTTGTGCTCAGAAATTCTGGTTTTTAATATCCGGCCAGTTTCACCTATATGAGCTTTATTACAACATTTGCAGTTAATTAGATAAATAACACCAGATACAATTTGAATGGAATCTCTGTCTTTTTTCTTGAACAAATAACAGAGCCATACAAAAGAAAAGTTCTGACCTGGAGGTCTGACTATGTTTACTATACGTTTTTGGGGTCGCTGAATCCGAATTCGGAGTCCATTTGATCCATCAGATCAGGATTTTGACATAACCTCAAAAAACCAATATGGCGGACACTTTTTAGAAAAATTCATCAGATTCGCTTGAAACTCGTTACAAGCGAGTTTTCGGCCTCATACGGGATTTACGCTTGCCAAAAGACCTAGCATAAAAATCTCAAAGAATTTGGTATTCTGCACTGACATTAACGGACTCATGAATGAAATGAAAGAAAATTGGTACAAAGCAACAGATTGGCGGCTCTTCATTGACTTTTCCAAAAGAAGCATCAAGGCAGTATTATTGCATAATACCAACGTCTATGCTCCTATACCTGTAGCACACTCGACTGTAATTAATAAAAATTATGAAAAGATGGTAATACCATTGAATAAAATCGGCTACGAGCAACACAGATGGCAGATCTGTGGAGATTTAAAAATTATAACCATATTACTAGGGTAACAGTCTGGTTTCACAAAGTACCCCTGCTACTTATGTTTATGGGATAGTAGAGACAGAGAGCATCATTACAAGGTAAGAAATTGGCCAACTCGAAAGTCTCTCAAACCTGGGTTGCGTAATGTTATCCATGAATCCCATGTAAATCCAACAAAGATTCTAATTCCTCCTCATTATTCAAAGCTAGGTTTTATAAAACAGTATGTCAAAGCTCTTCATAAGGACGGTAAATGTTTCAAGTATTTGCAAAAGGTATTTCCTAAACTTTCTAATGCTAAAATTAAAGAGGGGGTGTTTGATGGTCCTTAAATTCAGAAACTGTTCAGGGATGATGAGTTTATCAAGGCGATGAATGCTAAGGAGAAAGCAGCCTAGCTTAGTTTTCGGGCAGTTGCCGAAAACTTCCTAGGAAACAGAAAAAGTCTGGACTATGAAAAACTAGGATGCTTGATGAACTTGTAGCTGCATTTTCTGCACTCCCATCTTGATAAATTTTCGGAAAACCTGGGACACTTTAGTGAAGAACAAGGTGAACGTTTTCACCAAGATATTAAAGTTGTTGAAACTCGTTACCAGGGACGCTGGGATGTTAATATGCTTGCAGACTTTTGCTGGATGCTAAAAAGAGAAACACTGGGACAAAACAGAAAACGAAAAAGAAATCCTCTACATAGATCGTTTAAAGAGAAAAGAACTCTATACAGCTCAAAAAAAGATAATTAAAGTAATATGCCTTTTCTTAACAGTTTTACGAATCAGCCCTTTTAAGAGCTACATGATGTACAAAATCCGATCATGCAACCTCCTCGCGGTGTACATCGGGTAAAGCCAATGCCGACGGTCCATGATTAAGTAAAATGAACGTGAAAATATAGAAATTTAGACTTCTTGAGGATATGGCCAAATCCTGAAGTAATGGGGTTAAATGGGATTCGAATTAATAATTGGAACTTGTAATTTGAGCAGAAAAACCTATTGAAGTATAAAAGGAAAAAAAAAATGTTATCATTGATATAATCCAGTCATCATGTTACCTATTCCTAAAATATAATTTTTTTTGCTAAAAATCAGTCACTTACGCTTCTGTATGCACCTCGTGGTACGTTTAAACAAATTTTTGTGAAAAAGTTAAGTATTTTTGACAAAATAAATTTATAAAATATTATTTCACCATTTAAACGAAGACAAGACTTTGTTGCTTTTAAAGACGTGTACTTCATAGAGGAAAAATAAATTTTCCCATCTAACTGATATAATATTTTACTCAGAAGTATTAACTTATACAGTGCATATATTATTCGTCATTTATATTTATTAATATACAGTGATTTAAATTTTTATTTTTTAAAAGTATATATATTCTAAATAGGCAAAATTAGTATCACCTGTGTAATCCTTCTGAAAAGCAGCATCCCACACGAGAAACTCTGTAGCGCAGACTCCAGCTACTCCCTCTTTGATGACGTTGCGTAACATCAAGAAGGGAGAACTGGAGTGAGACTATAAAAAGAGCAACCCAACCGAAAAACGAGGTTCTAAATCCTCTAGCTGAAAAGCACAGATCGCAGAAGATAACCAGTAGAAGAAGTCCAGAGCCTAAAATCCTCTGGCAGTTGTCCGATAGTTCGATTCGAAAAAAAAAATCCAAGTCATTGGAATTTTATTCAGTTAAGTTCTCTCCACAAGAGCCCAGGTTGATAGCATCCTTTGAAGCAGTTAACAAAAGAGACTTATCTTTAGCGATCTCTACGTAACATATCTATGAGATCTTAGACTTGATTTGAGTGTCTTCGATTTTCCGAGACTCCGTAAAATTCTTAGGGCAAAAGTCCCTCTTTTCGCGTGTTGGAGTAATAAACGTTTTATCGAGTGTCTACAGAAATAAAACCTGTAACTCAGTCAATAAAAAACAGAGGCTCAAATATTTATGATATGTCAATCACCCTCCAAATTGTGTTCAAGAGACATAGAGACTTGAAACCATCTATACCATGTTAACAACATATTTTGCCGAGTGAAGGCGAGATGACGAATAATATTCTTGGAATAATAAATAACACCTAAGTGTTTTTCTAAAATCTGTATTTTCAAACGGCTCGTAGACATTCGTCCCTTATTTCCACCGTTTAGCTGAGGCGCCATGACAATAGCGAACGACCGGTATACTGAGTGGCCAGAGACCCTCGTTGCGACAGGCCATATAAAAACAAAAGGCTTAATAATTAGTATTTGTACATTCACAGGAATATCCCTTTTTCGACCACGTGTAGTGGAAATTTGTTCTCCCCCTGCTTAAGATGATTATAGTTCATTGGCCCATCTGTGAACAATAAACAGGTGATATACCTAAAAAAGACCTTTACCTCTAGAAGGGAAGTCTTAACGAAATTTTACATCATAGTTGATGAATTTGAGTTTCCTGAAGAATAAATATACTCCAGTTATATTGCGCTTCCAAATACGTAAGGAATAAAATAGAGAATAAAAGATCTAAATAAAAAGTAGGTCCAGACTCGACAATTATTTGACTTAATGCTATTATTTAAATGCGAAATCCGCGACATATTTAATATTCACTGATAGTAGGGATTATAACATATACGTAAAAGATAAGGGTAGCCTAGGTCAATTTGAATAAATAAATCTATTGGAAAGAGACTCTTATTGTTTCCCCAAAAGAAGCTTCTTTATTTAATACAATTCAATTATCATAAGGCCGGTTATTAAATCAACCCTTTCTTGTTAACAACGCCCAACAATTTGGCGCTTATAATTGGCGCCCAACGTGGGGCATGCCAGTTTAAAAAGGAAAAATATTCTCAGTGAGAAAAGAATTTATGGTAGAATGGATGAAAATAAACAGCAATTGATAAATGCGTTTTTTAGAGGCACTAAAAGTATTGAGCGAGTGTATCTGTTACCCCCAAGCAGCCAGAAAAATGTACCGTCGGAAATGACTGGGCTGTCTAAAATGTTAAGTTATCTGAGTCTTAAAGAAAAAAGTGTGGCCAGATTAGACAAATGGTTGGCAGAACACAACAAGCGATGAAATCAACAAAAGTAGTTCGACTGAAAAGAATAAGAGTGAAAAATATTCTAAAGAATGAAAGAAAGTGCGCGAATACGTAAAAATATAAACATTACGTTAGATCAACATACGATTATAGTGTAAATAACGAACTTAATGAACAAATAACCTTTGAGAGTACATCATTGTTCTCTTTTTATGGAAGATTCGCGGCAATTAGAATGCTAAAGCAGAAAATCATGTTGCAAAGTGAAACGTTGGATTTTTAATTTTTTAGACACTATACCGTGACAAAGTTTGTGAGTAAAAAATAAATTCAGCAAGACGCAACAGTAAGTAAGACACGAAATACTCTTCTTTCGTGGCATCGCAACAATAAACAGTAAAGTTAACAAAATCCACTTATTGCTAAAGCGATAGACAATAAAATAGTGAAAAATGAGCAGAAATAACCTTTGTTCGTCAAAGCTGTCTAAAAAGTTCAGTGGCAACCTGGAAAATGACCCTTGCGATCCGGATTTAACTATACGAAACATTTGCCCTGAAAACATGGATGACGCACACAGCACAGCATCTGAGGCGTTTAACTCCAGCTCGGAACAGCTGTGGGCCTTAATTAACTGAAGATTAGAACAGACAGAAGTAAAAACGCCTCGTTTGATAACCCAAGAAAAGAAGAGCAAGGAGCATGAAGAGGTGGAGACGGAAAGCACTCTGCATAGAAAACTTACGTGATTAGAAAATGGAATAAGCCGCGCCCTCGAGGCCACTGCTGCCCTCACGGAAAATCTGGGAGAGCGAGAGGCTCGCATCCAGACTAGGATGAACCAATCAGAAACGTCACAAACTCGAGTGGTCGAGGGAGTTACCGATGATTTCAACCGGCCCATGCAGGGACAGATGCCACTAGTCCAGCCCCACATTAAATATGTCCTATTTGAATACAATAGGGAGGGCAATCCTATGAAATACCTGCGTTAATTACGGCAATACTGGGAGGTGGTACGTCCACGAGAAAGTGGCATGGATTACCTTATAGATAGATCCCTCTCGGGACCGCCCAAAGACTGGTGGCTCATCATAAGAGAGATAATTATAGATATTAGTACTTTCATGACTAGATTCCAACAAAGATACTGGAATGAAAGAATTTAGCATGAAGAACTTAAAAAACATGAATTCGGATGCTTCCACACAACGCGCAATAATTCAAGAGCAGAATACGCTGTACAGATTTTTGCTCAGGTGAGTAAACTCACACCTCCTCTTGAGCAAAAAGAAATAATAATGAAACTCGCCCGTCACTATAGAAAAGAAAAAAAATACGCGATAGTCGGTCGAGGTATCAATAAGAATGAGCAGATTATCGAGTTATTGGCAGAATTCGATAAGATCGGTACAACGAACACAGGTTATCCCGAGCCAAGAGAATGGCGGCAGAGGAATAACACACTCCGAGAGAACAAACACATTAAAAATTAACCCTGAAGTGAAAAAAACCACCGGCGCCACAACAATTACAACAACGCATTTCAACAACAAAACGATAGCAATCCAACTAATCGGCAAACGATGACTCTAGATAATAGAAATAATACTAATTCTGGGGGGCAGCGAGCCCCATAAGAAGCAACCTAATAGTGGCAACAACAGCCACCATACCGTGTCCGAAATATGGAGATGGAAGCATCCGCTTCATTAGAACATGAGTAATATCCCCCTGAAGAACACATATGTGAGTCGGGAAACGAGCCAGAGCTAGATCAATAGATGACGATAAAAATTGTCAAGAAATTGACGTGGCTACCGAGTTACCTACTTTACAAATGTGCTCACGAATGCTCGGGACGAACTCACACAAGAAAATTCAGAAGCGCTAAAGCAGAAAATATCTAAATGTTACACAGCGAATATGCAAATTGCTGGAATAGTCATAAAGGCATTGATAGACACGGGTGCCGAGGTTACCTGCACCCCGGAAGAATTTCTCAAAGCCAATCGATAGCTATTCAACCAATACCCGTGCCAGTATCTCGTGCTTAGCCTGTGATTGCCTATAAAGATATTTCAAAATAAATTACACATTTTATTTATCATGCTTACTTTGATATTTGTTCCTTATTTTGCATTTAATTTCAGTCTCAGCAACCCTGAAAATTTATATATTTTCAATAAATGTAGAATATTCCAATTCATAATATGAATTGTTTTCATAATGAAAAAATGCGCATAACACCTAAAAAGTTTGTTACATTCTTTACTAAAATATTCCGTATTCGACTTGTAAACATTCGTGCATATCCTGTACCATGGTATATTTGTTGAATTTACATGAAAGTCTTCAAAATTTATTTTGAACTACTTGCTATTTTTTATAGTATGTACCACATGTGAAAATCCACGTTGGGAAAGCATATGTGATAGCAGGTCTGACTATTATTTTATCAATTATGGGCTTGTTATATAAACTTCATTTAGAGTTACGATTTAACAATCGATATAAGATTATTAGATTTTCAACAGCTTTTTGAGACACAACGTTTACATGTTTCATGAAGGTCAGTTTTCTGTCCAGAGTACCTCCTAGACAGATTAAATTATCAGACCAATTGCGTCATGTATAACGGGTCTACGCGTTGTGAAAATAATAGCTTTAAATCTAAATCAATTTGTTCGCAGCATTTTGCAGTCTATTGATAAAAGTCTCTATTCTATAAGCAGACGTGAATAAGGTTTTGTCATCAGCGAATAGTCCTCTATTTACATTTTTGGTAACAGGTATATCATTTAATTGTATGATGAATAATTGTGGTCCAATAACAGAGCCTTCAGGTACTCCAGCATTGGCATTTCTACATAGGGATTTAACATTCTTCATTTCTACGAACAATTCCCTACTTCTAATGTATAAACTTATGATAATTGTAAGGTAAGGACGAAACAAATATTGTATAAGTTTACCATATATATTAAACTGCTTATCCAAACTGTATCAAAGGCTTTTGCAACACCGAAGAGTAGTGCCCCAGTATGAATTTTATTATTAAATTTATCGGTTCCAATATAGCATAACTAGAGCTTCACGTGTGAGGTGTCTTAAAATAATAGAAGTAATTCTATCCTGACCAGGTGACTTTTTATTTTTAATTGTTTAAGGTACTTTACTAATTTCAGTAGGAGATACATAATCGATTTTATCAAATGTTGTCAACGTATTTGTTAAAAATTTGTTTACGGTTCTAGATACTTATTATCGTGGTCTTGCGAGCCAAGATTATTATTTGACATGCTAATAGAAGAAAAATAGTTAAGCAACGCTAAAGCTTTCTCTTCGTCTTTGGAGCAAATTTGATTACCTACGACAAGTAGTGGCATTTCTACATTCTTTTTAGTGAAGGCTTTTGTTAGCTTCCAAAAGGAGCCATAGAAAGGTTTGGAGTTCGTGAGAGTGTCATTCCACTGAAGTGCATTCTAATTTAGTATTAGCAAATTGACAAACTTTTGCATTAGTGAGAACATATTTTTATTTTGTGCGCTTCTGTTACTCTGGAAAATTCTCCTTAGTTTATTTTTAATTTCAATGCCGATGGCTTCCATATCATCCAGATTTGGCATTTTGATCAGATTATGCTTAATTCTATTATTGAATAAAAGAGGCACTCCTCCCCCAGTACTATTTCTATCTGCTCTGTAAATTGAGTAGTTAGGTACCTTAAGCTTGAACTTGTGATTAATTCTAGTTTTGCTTATACCAATTATATCTAACTCTAGATTCCTAATTACGTTTTTTAGTTCATGGATTTTGAATTTCATAAAATTTGCATTCCACGTTAAAAGTTTAATATTTTGATTAGGAAATTTCATTAATCAAGTAAGGCCATAATTCCCTCAATAATATAACTTAGCCTAGTGACGCCATTATTGGTACTTTTGATTTTAGCAATAGTAGACCTAGAACTACTGAGAATTTTATCTAAATTTAAATTTCCTAAAAAATATTTGATATCCTTTAACACGTCACCTACAGAGAAATCCTCATGAACCTTCGGCTCTCCTTCCTCGTGTAAGTCCTTGTCAAATTCTTCCTTAACGACGTTGCTTAACAATGATGAATATATATTTTGATTGCTTTGTCTTGGCTGTGAGGTCTTATTTTAGGATCCTTGCAGGTAGAAGTTTGGCTTTGATAGGCAAGTCACCTGCCCCCTTTTCTCCAGTTCTACTTGCAATAATCGTTTCATAATTAGCACACTTTCTATAGCTGGCCATGTGCTCACCAGCACACTTAACACATTTTTGTTTTTTAAAAGAACTTTGTACACGTGACCAAAGTTTTGACATTTGTAACATTGAGTTATGCGAGATCCGAATTTGTATTTTTCCCACCTGACAACACAGTAGCATATTTTGTGTTATTTGACAACATCCTTCGTTGTTATGTCAGAGCTCAATTCGATAGTATAAACTGGCAGTTTAAGCTCACATTTCATTTCTTTACTTTTGTCAATATGACACACCTGTTTCACACTTATCGCTTTCAAATTCTTCTCAGACATTCACACAGCATATGCTTGTAATCCTCTGCAGTCTTGGTATACACTATGATGCTATTTCATTTAGCCGAATCTTAATGTCTCTGACAAGTGACTTCTTGATTTTGTTTGAGGTTTCTTGGCGATTTTAGACATAGCTGTACACTACTATAGGTGGAATTTTTTTGGTAGTCAAGTGTGTTTTAGGAGTAGTTTTTTTAGATCCTTCACCTTCATCATTAGTGTTGCTGTCATCGAGTACATTATATGTGTTATCAAATTGAATGCTGAAATCGGATGGCTTCAATTCAGGGTTGGTCCTGCACCTTTCCTTTTCTAGTTTGCTGGTGACCCAATCGTCCAGCATCATAATTTTTTCAGGTTTAAAGTTTATTATCGGCTTACTAAGTTTCCCTCATGATGTTACAGGAGTTCATAACAGCACACAGGCATTTATGAAACAAACACTTTTAGTAAACTAGTAATTTGGGGTAGCACAGAGTAAAGACGTGCACCGTACATCTGCCCTCTACGACAGTAGAGCTGCGACTGATTGCCCTAAAGATACACAAATTAGACACACTAAAGATTTCAAAATGTTTCAAGATTTTCAAAATATTTAAAAGGATTTGGAACATTTTACAAAGGCGTGTCAAAACGTATCAAAATTTAGAAAAAAAAAAGTTTCTACTTTTTAAAAAATGTTTACCATACTGCACCCTTAAAGGTGTAAAATATTTTAAAGATTTAAAAAAGGGATTTTAAAAAGGTTTTAAAGATTTTAAAATGTTTTAAAATTACAGTACACCAGATTTCAAAGATTTTAAAACATTTGGAAGATTTGAAAAGTTTTATTAAAGATTTAACTCTTTGTAAAATGTGTTTAATTCATTGAAATCATTGATTTATTTGAAATCTACAATTAGCAAAATCTTTTAAAATCTTCTAAAATTGTTTGAAACATTTTCAAATCGTTCAAATCCGAGCACTAGTATTTGCAGTGATTATTTAAAACAAAACACTTACATTTGATGATATTTACCGATTCTCTTGTCGCTAAAGGCGTTTGATTCCCATATTTAATTCAATAAGTAAAACATCAGATTTTATTACCAACTAATTACTTCCAACCTGCAGATATTCACTTTCATTAATTTATTAATTTCGAAGTACATAGATTTTGAAGCTTGTCAAGCGACAAATATCACTCATGTACCGTCACATTAGTGAAAACCAACTTCAATTTTTTTTAAACACCTAATGCACATCCCAACAGTATTTGTGAACGCTTCTAAATGTTGTGTTACACTTTTTTTAAGTTCATAACGAATTATTTATTTGAAATGCGAGTTTAACCCTGGGGAACATAACCTTCTTTCATAATTGAGTTATACGTCTTTTCGCACGTCTTCTCAGTCTCAGAGCCTTTGACCAATCAGTGCAAGATCTCGAGCGCGGGAGAGTTAAAAACCGAATTAAAGTTGCGTATGTATTACTTGCTTGCATTACACAGATATACACTTGGTATTATATATATTATATATATTGGTATACAATCATATTCTCTATGACTACAAAGTAAACGTCCTTACTATATATATATATATATATCGGTTCGGTTCTGATTCCTCTAGAATCAAACCGAAAGGCCTATGACAAAGCCACCGAAC
>JAAAKG020013867.1:0-20793 GCA_010014905.2 Druon quercuslanigerum | reverse complement strand
TTCCGTGAAATGAAAAAGGATACAATAATATAAACAAAAGATAAACGCGTCACGTAGTTTGTGAACGATCCCTTAGTTCGAAGTGTGCGCGCGATGCCGAAGAGCAATATCTCCTACAGCGGTAACTTCACCTTGCTTCGAGCATTCAAAAAAACAAAAAGAAACCAATGCGATTAGGAATGTATTTGCCTGTTTAAATCGGGTGGGCTCGAGTTCGATCAAACCGTAAACTAACTTTGCAACAAAATTAATTTTTATATTTAATCATGTTCGAGATAAAACAATGGCTTACCGAGTTTCGGTACATGGAAAAAATGGACATCTAGGCCAGGATCACAGAAATTTGGTGAGCATAGCGCAAATAATTTCAGTGAGCCTAGCTGATTCGCATATTATTGCAAATAATCAATGACTGTCCACAATAATAACCCTGATTTATGTAAAATTCAATCAAATGTATTGAGTTCTCTCAATTCTTCTGAAAGCATGGAATTCACTTCAACTGTTTCCAAAGTCATCACCTTTGGTCATCGGTTTAACTACTTGTGAATTAGGATTTACATGTTTTTTGAATTCTAAAGAATTCTGTAGAAGTCTTTGAATTTAGATGAAACCTTTAAGAACTTTTTATAATTCCCTTAAAATCTTTAGAATTCACGTTTAATTGTTGTAAATCCCTTCAAGCCTTTTGTATTCTGCAGAATTAAGAAAAAAACGAGTGCATCCTAATTCAGTAGTAGTTCACCGTCGACCAATGTTGATTTATTTGGAAATAGTTAAAAAAGAATTTATGTTTTTAGAAGAATTCAAAAAATTAAAAATAAATCCATTTGTATGCTGAATTATTCAAGAGAATTCAAAGATCTTTAGTTCTAAGAAATCGATAACATTCCGCAGAATTCAAAAGACTAAAGAATTTTAAATAATTTAATGTGTGTTCTAAATATTTCAAGAAAATTCAAAAAACCTTTAAAAGAATACAAACGATTCCAAGTCAAATCAAATATTCGTACAGGATTCTGAAGAATTAAATAAAAACGTGTGCATCCTAATTCAGTAGCTGTTCATCCGTCAACGAAAGTTCATAAATTTCGAAAGAGTTACAAAAAGTTTATGTTTTTGGAAGAACTCAGAAAATTAAAAATAAATAAATTCATACATATTCTAAATTATTTAAGATAATAGAAATATCTTTAAAAGAATTCAAGAGATTATACGTGAAGTCTAAGAAATCGAGTGAATTAAGCAGAATTGAAAAGACTTGAAGGAATCTACAATAATTCAACCTAAATTCTAATGATTTTAAGAGAATTAAGAAAAAGTGTTATAAGATTTAAAAGATTAAATTGAATTCAAATACTTCTACAGAATTATGCACAATTCAAGAAAAACGTATGCATCATAATCCACTAGCTGTTCATTCGTCAACCAAAGTTGCTTAATTTCAAAATAGTTGAAAAAGTTTCATGTTTTGAGAAGAATTTAGAAAATAAAAAATAAATCAAGTTACATCCTAAGTATTTCAAGAGAATTCTTAAAAATCTGTAAAGGAATTCAAAAGATAACACGTGAAATTTAGGAAATCGAGAGATTTCTGCATAGTTCAAAAGGCTTGAAGGGATTTACAACAATTAAACGTGAATTCTAAAGATTTTAAGGAAATTCTACAAAGTTCTTAAAGGTTTAAACTCAATTCAAAGACTTCTACAGAATTCTTGAGAATTCAGAAAACGTGTAAATCCTTATTAACGAGTAGTTAAACCGAAGACCAAAGGTGATGACTTTGGAAATAGTTGAAGAGAATACCATGCTTTCAGAAGAATTCAGAGAACTCAATATATTTGATTGAATTTTACATGAATCAGGGTTAATCGTTTTGGACGGTCATTGGTTAATTGCGCTACGCGCACGAAATTTCGGTGAACCTGGCCTAGATTTGCATTTTTTCCATGCACTGAATTTCGGTGAACCATTGTTTTATCTCGAAAATATTTAAATATAAAAATTAATTCTGTTGCAAAGTTATAGTACGGTTTGATCGAACTCGAGCCTACCCGATTTAAACAGGCAAATACATTCCTAATCGAATTTTTTTATTTTTGGTTTTTTTAATGCTCGAAGCAAGGTGAAGTTATCGCTGTAGGAGATATTATTCTTAGGGGTCGCATGCACACTTGCAACTAACTATTCACCTATATGCATTTTCAATGCCCTCTGGTGCCCCTTGATATCTAGACACGAAAGGTTATGAAATATGAACATAATCAAAAGCATGAATCATTGGGGAATATGAAATCATGAATGTTTTCACAACAGAATTATTCTGGGTACAGCACATAGAGTCGCAAATGGAAGAGAACCTCTTCTTAAAATGGTCAGGAAGCATGAAGAAGTGGACAAAGGAGAGTTTCTGTATAAAGCAGCGGATGAGGCTGCTGAAACACTCGGACTTAACTTCAGTATCAGGGGTGAGCAAAATGCATCAAATCTTATGTATGTCGAGTTCGTTCTGGCATATCAAGATGGTTTCATTTCCACCTTAACATACTGTCGCCACATTTTGAATCAAGACATTCTCGATGATAGCTGCAGGGCTTGACACGCACACCCGGAACATCTTGGACACATAATATCTAGTTGTCCAACTCATGCGGGAACGATCTGCATCCAAAGGCACAATGCGGCAGTAAGAGTGCTTTATTACCATCCATGTCACTCTTACGGCATTAACCTTAATATCGGTCCGCTAAATGCTCCTGAAGAAATAGTTGCACACTCGAGGCCTGACATAGTTCTCCTTGACTTCGAGAAGCGAACCATGTTCGTTATCGCATTTTCGGCACCAGTTATAGTAGAGTCCGGAATATTCTGTTAAACCAATCGTCCTTATCATCGGCGCTCTTGCAGAAGGCGGTCGTTCTTGGGTCGCTCCGTGTCCTCAGGGTGCACGAGACTTTTGCCGGATCATCGTATTGATTCCGTCACTCTGTAACC
Source organism: Druon quercuslanigerum (assembly GCA_010014905.2). Lineage (NCBI taxonomy): Eukaryota > Metazoa > Arthropoda > Insecta > Hymenoptera > Cynipidae > Druon > Druon quercuslanigerum. The sequence continues at coordinate 17,799 of JAAAKG020013867.1, read as the reverse complement.
ACCTATCTCACGGTCGTGAGACGTGGTTATGGATGAAGTTTTACCTTATGACAATTTTTTAATTATATATATATATATATATATATATATATATATAAAATCTTGAAGTACTAAAATGTGAATTTGCTCCCAAAATGTATATAATACATCAATGAGCTGTACTCATTTATTTCTCTACCTATCCTATGCGTTCTGGTAGGGCATTTGGATTTCGCAGATTCCACGTTAGTGATGCACCAGCAGGAAAAAATAAGGAAGAAAGGATCGTGTCGTTCAACAAGGGTTGCTTGTATTTGTATTGAAAGAGCGAATCGAGGCTGGTATTTCTTGAAAGAATCTGCCCTCGAGAAGCGAAGACATAAGAAACTGATGTGCCGTACCATTTATTCTCTTTGCGTCTTGTCGTCAGTAAGCGGATATTGGTGGGCTTCACAAACGTTGGTGGTAGTATACAGTCCTACCCGGAATGGATTACGAATTCAGATGGGATACCAAATCGCAGCCCTTTTCCATGACCTACAGGGTGCAATGCGACACCTCATCATTCCATCACATATGTATATTAAGAATTCTTCGATTTGTGGTATTCCTATTATCCTGCATTTCCAGTTCGGAAAAATATTTTCTTATTTTTCCAAGTCAGATAATCTAAAGATCACTGCAGTCTATGTAACAAGACCAAACTGTATGTGGTTGGATTTGTCGCGTCTTAAACTAGTTGTCTTGAAAAAAAGGTTTTCTATGATTTTAGGAATCATGATGATACTATGAGTCATGTCCTATGAAAGAAAACATTTTTTTATATGAAAAAAAGTGTACAAATTGTGCACAATATGGTTCTAGATGGTAAAAACGCTCGAGTCGCGGATTTTATATGATTAATTACTTTTACTTGATATCAGACTACACGAAAAAAGATTCAACTTAAAATCGCAATCGGCACACTACGTTTGAGAGTTTGGAAAGAAATTTGCTAATTAAAATGAGACCACTTTTGGGGCCCCAGTGTAACTTCATTTACATTTAAAATAATATCATGAAGTTAGCACATCTAAAAACCGGGCAAGCAATAAATTATACCGTAAAAAACAGATATCTAGTTTTAATCTCAGTTTTTATATTTCACTTTTCAGTGAAAATTTATCATTTTGTTTGAATATCAGATACACCGTATATAATTGAAATAGTATTTATATCACTTCATAATAAGTTAGTGCCACCTAAAATAACATAATAAATTATTTTTACGATAATAGAACAACGAAATCTAATTCTTTTCACGACAACTACCTTATTCCATTCGTTTTGACCTCAAGCAATTTCCATTGTTACATTTTAATACAATTATTTTAATTTCAGGTACCCTTAATTAGGAGGTTAATTTTCTTTTCTCAAGTTATCATTTTCGGAAAATAACCCTAAAATATTACTCGTTCTCCGAACTTTTATTTTAGCAAAGAGTGTTTAGATGTCGATGAGGGGTTCATAAAGTATTACGTAAGTGCTTTGATGGCCACGTTTCACACCTTCTCTATATAAGCAAAAGTAAGAATTTCCTGACGCCCCTTTTTTTAATATTATGTAATATATACTTGAAGCCCCATTTTTTGCTAAAAATAGATTTTCTTAAATCAAAGAAAAAAACACTATTACTTTTATTCAATTTACGGCTGTGTCTAGTCGTCCCGAAAAATTGGGGGGTTGGTAAACGGTATGGACTAGTCGTTCTGCATCTTCGAGACGACTAACCAAGTTTATGATTCTTCCGTAAGATTTTAATGGCCTTCCCCCTACCCAAGAAAGAAACATATATTTAAAAAAGTTTTTTGAATACTTTATTTTCTCAATAAGTATTTATAAAACAACTAATAAATAGTATGTTCAACTAGGTAAATAATATAGGTTCTTTTAAGTGAATATGATGTTAATTGCTTTAAGGTAATTGCAATTAACCTATTTTCTGTTCCAGTAGTAGCTATCCTTTTTGCTTTGATTTTCGACGATTATCGATTCATTTTTCAGGAAACAGAAAACTTTTGAAATATTTATATTGGTGGCTATTTTTTTCCTGAATCTGAAACAAAAAAGTGATAAACTATATTTAAATCTGTGATTTTCAATAATTAACTTTAGAATAAAATAACCTTATAAAATTATACAAATAGTAGAAAAAGGATCTAAAGTAATAATGGTATGCTTAAACCTTTTTATGTCCATTTATAGTCATAATAATATATTATAAAAGAAACTTCTGATACCTTCTTTTATTTGTTGATTAATTTTTGTTAAAGTCTAATCAGAAACAAAAAAAAATAAAAAATCAGCTCTGGCCTTGCCAGGTGTGTCTGGGACGTCGAGAGCAATTAAATGCATTCCAGATCGCCGAGTTTACAACTCTCCATCTTCCTCTCTCTGATTCCCTTTATTTTTTCTCTCGAGATTTTTTAGAATCGCTGATGTCGTGGCCACGCGAACGACACGGCTGTGGTCGTTTCCGTAATTATTTCGAATGCGCAACTTGTTTCAAGCCCCCAAAGCTCTGCTATGCTCTGTTGCAGCCAGCATCTCGCATTTCAATGTAATCCAGTTGTGGGTGGAAAGCCTCCTTTCCATTCTTGGTTGGAGACATCAAGGACGCTTTGGAACTTATACAGCAAAATTTAAATCCGCAGGCCGCTCATGATTATGCTAAGATCAGTTAACTAGGAAATAAAATTACGAAACGAGTTTACTATCCGTTCGATTTTTTAGGCCCCTTAAAATTAGAACTGATTTTCTTCAAAATACTTGCAAAAAAATTTGCAAAAATCATAGCTTATAACATGAATAATCTTACTTTATTGCGTTTATGTATACAGATTTGTTTGAAAAATAGCCTTAGATAAAATTACAAATCGTAGTTTCTCGCGTCTCTCTACCGTGACTTGACTTTCAAAGACGCTCGGATCGTGCGACTCTGTTGAAATAATACGAGTTTTTGAAGAAAAATGTGACTAATGGACTATTTCCGTTTCTCTCAGAAGTTCGCAATACTTAGTTTCAATTTTAATAATAATTAAGCTTGAAAAAAAATTTAAAGTTAAAACAATGGTACTATTTTATTGAGTTTCTTAAAAGTTGAATACTTTCTCATAAAACTTTATATGTACCTTTTACCCTTTTTCTCATTTGGTTAGAAAAATAATTTTTCTGTTGACAACTCAACAGTTTTGTTAGGATGTAATCTTTTTTGATCGAAGAGAAAATTCAAGCTTTTAGATTGAAAAATCCTTTTTAATGGTAGAAAAGTTCCTTTCTTGGTTGACAAAGAACTTTACGTTGAAAAATGAAGAGCCTTATAAGAAATTCGCCTTTTTGGCATGGAAATGCAAGTATTTGATTAAAAATTCATCTATTTGTTCGCAAATCCAATTATTTTCTTTAAAATTAATTTTTCATTATCTGAAATTCAACTGGAAAATTTATGTTTGTTCATGGAAAACACAATTTGGTAGTAAATGAAACTTTTTTATTGAATATGAATTTCCTGCTTGAATTCAGGTAGTTGGATGAGAATTTTTGGTTAAAAATTTTACTTTTCAGGTTCTGCTGTGCGAATGAAAACAGGTGCAAACATATAAAAAAAGCTATAACTTATTAGCATCGCATTAATAAAATGCGTACACTCCGAACTGATAAAGAAATAAGTATACTTCAATATAACTTGCACCTAAATGTACGATATATAGAACCTTACTCATATTCATATTGATGTGTAATAAATTTGTTTGTTTGCTAATTAATGTTTTTAGTAGTTACAGTTTTATCATTTCAGTAGCGGAAAGCGTAACTGCTTCTTCGTTACGAAAATAATAAAAAAGTGCTTTTATTGTGCAAAAATACTCTATAGTACTAAACAAATAAAACTATTATTTCACTCTTTTTTGGTGTGGATTTTTTTTCGAAATTCGATGCGACGTTTTTTTAACCTTCTAGTCGATTTAAGTCATGGTTTGAAATAAATAATGTCAAAAATTAAAAAAAAAACATGAGTGGTTTGGTAATTTGATTATATATGCGTGAAAAGCTAATTTTAATATATTGATAACATTTAACGTAAAACTCAATTGCACATCACTGCGCTAACTCTTGTAATTTACATAATAAAAAGTTCTGCTTGCTTCTAATGATTAGAAATAACTATAAAAGAATTCCAAGTGAATCAATGGATTAAAAATGCTTTTTTCAAATTTTGAAATTAATGATCGAAAACTGAAATATGTCAAGTTCAAAGATTTTAAATCAGTGGAATTCAAAGTTATCCAACTTAAAATTGGAACTATTACAGATAAATAAAATTTAAATAGAAGTATTAAAAGTTGATTGATTCCAAATTCAAAATGTCCTAAGATTAATTGCTACTTAAAATTGAAAGCCTCTCACATGTATTTATTAATAAATTTAAAAATTCTTTGTTTGCGTTAAAAAAATAAATATACAAACTTCAAGCACATATAATATTTAAGAAATAAAAATTCCTCAAAGTTTGACGTATTATTTTCTATGAACTATAGGTGACGAAAGAATTTCATTTATGTGATATATCGTTGATTTTATCCTATTACTCACACAATTTTAGAGGCACAGAAATAGCCTTGAAATTTAATTTTTCGTATTTTAAAATATACTTGTTAGAAATAAAAACTTGGCCCCATCTTGATGCGGGCCCGCACGTAGTATTTAGATTTTTCTAGCGTAGAATTTATCGAACTAACTATCCATCTAATTTTACTAAGCTCAAAATGGTGTGCTTCAAAAACTAGAGTAAATTCGTGTAACGATTAGAACATTTTTCTGCCCATTTTTAATTTTCAAAGTTGAGAAGTGGCTAACTTGAAACGATTTTATTAAAATACAATTGTTCTTCATAGTGTCTTTTGCACACTAAAATGTGTTAAAAAATCGAAAGAAATTGAAGGGGCGGATGCAATACCCACCTCGAACATCTCCAAGCGGTCGAACACGCGGAGCATTATTGCCCACGTAACAAATTGTTCAAATTGTTCAAATTTGAGTGTCCAAAATTAATACTCCTAGAGAATCTATTGCCCTACTTTGACGCTCCAAGTGGAAGTAATGCCCCTACTTTGCGTTCTCTTATTCTACACTTCTAAAAATATCTTTATTCTATTTTGCTTCTATATAAGATTCAGTTCCTACATGGAAGGCCTTGTTTCTATGTTCTTGAGTTTTACTAATAACTCCTTCAACGCTCCATATTCTCCGTAGAATTTTTAAGTTCTCTTTTAACGCTCTTAACTTTTAACGCACAAAATATGTGGCGTCAAGAGATACTATCGAAATGGCTTCAAGAGGAAAGAAGTTTACCCTGATCTAGTAGCTGCAAACAAAACGAAATATGCAAACCAGCGCAAGAATTTGAAAAGTAGTTCTAAAGAAGCCAGATGCAAAAAACTCGAAAGAAGGTATCAGACACGCGAGAAGAAACGTCAGAAGAAAAAGGTAAAAAGATAGAAATCTTTTGTATTGAGTTTTTTCTATACCACACAACAATTATTGAACAATATTTGACAATTTATAGGAAATATATAAAAAAATGTATAATTTCTAAATCAAAAATCCTGCAAAGTAAACAATTTTATTTTGAATTATAAAATCACTAAATTGAATGATGCAAAATTAAAAATCGCGAAAATAAGGTAATGTCAAAACCTTAGCAATTGAATATTTTAAGATTAGAATATTAAAAGCTCAGAAGAATAGAAATTGTATTATTTAAACTTGAAAATGTTCAAAATTCAATGATTAAAAATTGCAAACTTTTGAATCAAAGTCAAAGCTTCTGATATTGTAAAATTTTAAACTGGTATCACATAACGAAATTATAATTTGAAATTAAAGCTAGTTAGGCGAATCTTGATAAAGTCAAAGAATGAATTGAATTATACTAAAGAAACTTTCAAACTAAACAATAATTTTAAATGGGAAACATTAAAAATAAAAAATAAATCTACTCTAGAACCTTGAAACTGAAACGAGTGCGAACTTCATTTTAAACTGACAAAATTTAGTCACCAATAATTGTGAAATTAAAACATTTTTATGATTAAGCCCTGTAAAATTTTAATTATTTGAAATAAATTAAGATCACTTTAAAACTAATAATTTACAAAATGCTAATTAAACTTTCCCAAATGCAACCAATTCAATTTTAGTTACAAAACTAAAACCTATGAAATAGATAAATTTAACATCCACCGTTGAACATGCGAATTTATAACTCTAACTTTATTTTAACCATTTGAAATTACGGAATTATGCATTTATTCCTTTATCAATTTCAGTTACATAATATAATTTTTGTCTGTTATTTTAAACCTAATTTTTATTTTTTAACGTGAAATCTTACTTTAGAGCTATTATTATTTACCCTTGAAATTTTCCAATAAAATATTTTTACATTCTCATCTAGAGAAGGTATTAGTTTTGTGTAAAATTTTCCCCCCCCCCCCCCCCCGGTTTTTGTCAAATGTCCACGTTTTGAGACCCCCTCAATCCGAAAAACAGGTTTTTACGAATGTGTATGTATGTATGCCTGTATGACTGTATGTTTGTATGTCTGTATGTCTGGCTGTGAGCACGATAACTTTCGAAAAAATCAACAGATTGGATTGGCCTTTGGTATACTTCTTTAGTGTCTCGAATTGAAGGTCAAGTTCGTTAGCCAGCCATTTTGGATTAAATTCAAAAAGTGAACACATTTAAAAAATTGTTGAGACCACTTTTTTCAAGATTTAAAAGTTCTATGCACAATATTAGTAGTACTCGAAAAGACTAACAACTTATCACCATGACTTTTTTCGATGAAAAAAAATTACTGGAGTTTTAGCAGTTTCAAAATTAAAAAAAAAAACGAAAATGAACATTTTAGGCCAAACAACGCACGATATCAAAAAAAGTCAAGAGGGGAACAACGTTGTTCTTCTAAAGCCCTACAAGATTATCACAATAACTTTTTGAACTTCTTTGAAAAATCGAAAATTCAAATTTTGATCGCAGAAAAAATAATAAAAAATAAAATTTTCCGTTTTGCGGCCAAACTATACAAGAAACGAAGAAAGATATGAAGACAAAAATTGTGCAGCCAAAAAAGATCTACAAATTCATTGTGAATAACTTTTTGATAGGACGTGTAGTGGTTGTTTTATTTGTAAAAAACAACATCAGCAATAAAATAAAATTTTAGAGATATTGCAATTTCAAAACCCAAAAAGAAACGAAAATTTGCATTATCAGCCAAAGAACGCAAGATAAGAAAAAAGTCAATACGAGAAAAATGGGTTTCTTTACATACCCTACAAGATTTTCATAACGACTTTGAATTTCGTTGAAAAATCGAAAAATTACATTTTTATTGCACAAAAAATATAGAAAAATAAAAAAATCCATTTTACGGAAATGATGATTGGACAAACATTGTGCACTCAAAAAAGATCTACAAATTTTTTATAGGCCTCTTTTTGAAATAATACATTTCTCAGGGTATCTGCAAATAAAGATTAGTGAAAAATAAAGAATAAATGATAAAATCATGTTAATCGACAAAATTTGTACTTTATTTTGCAATGTCTAAATATGCAGTCCCGGGCCGCGGTAAAGAATTTAATATAATGAATTTTTAAATTCCTCTGAAAAGTTAATATAATATTTAATGTAATATTTAATGTAATAGAATTTTGTTTTTGCATATATACATTAATTAGATGTTACATTCTCATCGAAAATGTAACGTGAAAGCGCAAATCATTTCAATAATTAATTGAAAATTTATTATATGTATATGTTCCAGAAACGACTTAGATACTATCCCCCCCCCCCCTTTTTCAGATAGTTGGAAAAAATCTTTCTGATTGTATAATTTCTTAGCAAGGTAGAGAAATATACGCTGAAGTAAATGAATTTCCTTCTTCATTTGAAATCAAATACAAATTTAGTCATTTGTATATGAAGAACATATAACACGGAACACAAAGCGAGCCCAAACTTTTGGGTTTCTATTACACGATAAACAGAAATGAGCGTGGAGCATGAGGTTTACATGATTTGTAAACTTAATATCGAGAGCCCGCGAAGCGCGAGTGTCTTGACGGGATGAGAATGTGTTCCTTAAGGTTGATAGAGCCTTAAGTAAATTAGTTCTTCTCTTTATGTAAAACTGATGTAATTGAACCAAAAGAATGTCATAACGATGAGGCTTACTAAGAGATTAGCTATTAGCCCGCGAAGCGCGTAATAGTGAGCACACGAAGTTCAAAAAAATAGAGGAACCGCGTGTAAAGCGTGAGGCAAAAGTGTCCGAGCGCGTAGCGCGAGATGAATACTTAAACGAGCGCGAAGCGCGAGATGTAACAGGTGCTTGCCGTAGGCGCGCTTAAACTGCCGAGCCAAGCACGCGATGAGAATGTGACCGCGAAGCAAGCAGATTTTTCCATTTGTTATAGACCCCATTTCTTGAATTTTACATTTTTGCAGTTCGAAATTGCTTTAAATTTACATACTTTTTGTGTTCAACTCGCTAGATCTTTGTCAGGAATTAATATTTTGTCTTGAAAATTTTATGTAACATTCTTCAACATATTCTACGACAATTAGACTGTTTACGAAGCTTAAAAATGATTGCAGGGCCATGTAGTGAATTTGCAAAAATATTTTCTTCGAAATCTGGGATGCATATATTCACACAAGAAAGCAGTGAAAGGAAGTTTCCAATTTTGACAACTTCCAGTGAGGAAAATCTTCATTAGTCGCGTGCAGCACATCTTACATAATGTTCACATCACCGTCACTTTTTCCCCCTGATGACAAAAGATCTAAAACTTTTTGGAAAAACTTCTTTGAACCCTAATGAAGATTTTTCTCACTGGAAGTTGTCGAAATTCGAAACTTCTTCATACAACTTTCTCTTTTGAATATATGCATACCAGATTTCGAAGAAAATATTTTTGAAAGTTCACCACACGGCCCTGCAATCTTTTTTAAGCTTCGTAAACATTTTAACAGTCGTAGAATATATTGAAGAATGTTACATAAAATTTTCAAGTCAAAACATTAATTCCCGGCAAAGATCTGGCAAGTTGAACACCAATAAGTATTGATTCTTTTTTCGTTGAAAAATTCCGTTTTCCTTAAATAACTAAGAACTGAAAGAACCTTCGAATTTGGTTGCCATACAAAAAAGATGCGCAATCAAATTCTCTGAAAGTATTAATTGTGGACTCTCAAATTTGAACAATTTGAAAAATTTGCTCCGCGGACAATATTTTTCCGCGTGTTCGAGCGCTAAGGTGATTGTTGACGCCGGCCCTTCAATTGCCCAGGCATGTCGTACCGTGACGTACCGTTTCTACTGAAGCGAGTGTATTGAAGACCGTTAAGTAGAAAAACCATGATATGGCTAGACGTATTATTTCACGTTATTTTCGGCCGAATTATCTCAATTTGCACATAAATCTTAGATAGATTACGAGAAAATCTTAGCGAATAAAATTTGCTAAGTTAATCCTTGTATAATTTAAAGTGTAAAAAATTAAAGAATGTATAATATCGTAAAAATATAGTATAGCTTCAAATGAAACGACCAAATTGTTTTCATGAAAATTAATATTCTTATACAAGACTAGATAACCAACAAAATTGTAATTTTTCAGAAGAGTGCAAAAAAATGCTGTAAACCTTCGTAAAAGAAAAATTTGCACATGCTACTCCCATGCTACTTCCCTACTCAAGGAAGTGGAGTCGTGTGGCGGTACATGTACTCATACTAAAGGACTTAAGGCGGTTGAGTTGTTAAACGTCATATTTCAAGCACAATTGTTTTTTGTTATTGAAAGTGGAGAATATTTTTTCTCGCTTTAAACTGGCGCGCTATGTAGAGTACACTATGTATAGTACGCTATGTATAGTATGATATACACTGGCGAGGGACAAGAGCGACAAGCGGGGGGTTCGACTGTCTTCCAACAATTTTTAATTGTCTCAATAAATGTAACTTATTCATTTATTCTAAAAAAATGTACAAAATAATCGTATTTTCTTATTGATACGTAATATTTTGCAATTGCTTGGAGTATTTACGTTTTATTTAAAATAATATATGATTATTTAAACAATTAATTTGTTTTCATTTACAAGATTTCTAAAAATTAAGCCAGAGTTGTCCAATTGTTCTCAAATTGGTTTCTTAAACTACTTTTCGTCGAATTAGCACATAATTTCAATAAATTTCTTTTAATTTATAATAAATCTATAGTTTTTAAAAGAATTTTTATTTGCCCAAGCATGTTTTTCAATAACTTCAAAAAATAAAATGAAAATAGAAGAATTATTTTTCCAACATTATTTTTCAAACCGTATGTTTTGAATTAAACATAATATAATCATAATTTTTTGCCTAATGTTCTTTTAATTGAGTATAAATGTTTTCCATCTTTTTTTGCGCACTATTAAACTAATCATAAAAGTCATAATAAATTTGAAATCATATAAGTGCATTTATTATTGAATTTTTTATTTTACAATCTTTAACATGATTATATTAAAGAAAGGACATTCACCAATGCAAATTATGATTCAAGTTTCACCATTTTCTCTGAACAACATTTATGAGGACGAAGTGCTATATTTTAGGTCATTTATAATAATTAAAATAATAAAAACATTACATTAGTTAACTTTGCACAATTAATAAAATTTATATATAATAATTTGAATAATAAAACGCATAAGGCAAGCCAATTTTGAAAATAACAAATAAATTCAAAGTTACGAAAATATCAAACGTTTAAAACCAAAGAGCATGAACAAATTATTGGGCTAAGAAATTGAGCACTTCATCACGGCGAATTGACGTAACTTTTTTTCGCGATTTAGAACCTCGACATCTCTCCTTCAAGAAAACGCATTAGAATGGATAAAGTACGAACATCACCTGCGAGGCTTAACGATTGTTAAACATTTAATAGTAGTAAATGATAATGCTGAAAGAGATATTACATTAATATTGGACTTTAAATGCTTGATACGTTTTTGAAAATATTTGTTGGAAAAATAATTGTTTAAACAAATTCTATTAACAAATAGAGGTTTGTTATAAATTAGAAGAAATGTATGAAAATCGTGTACTTATTCTATAAAAAGTAGTTTAGGAAACCACTTTAAAAAAAATTAGACAACTCTGGTTCAATTTTTAGAAATTTTGTAAATAAATAAAAGATAACTGTTTAAATAATTATATAATGTTTTTAACCAAATGTAATGCTCAAAACAATTGCAAACCATTACATTTCAATAAGAAAATACGATTGTTTTTTATATTTTTTGGGAACAAATAATTGTTTAAATAATTTACATTAATTGCAACAACTAAAAATTGTTGGAAGACAGTCGAGCTCTTGCCCCATACCATTGGTATACTACCGTGTACTCTACACAGCGCGCCAGTTTCAAACGAGAAAAAATAATCTCCGCTTTCAATTACAAAAAACAACAACAACGAGGACATTTTCGGAAAAGGCTAGCTGAACAGTTCGGGAGAATTGCCTTTAGATTATGTGATTAGAATATTGCGGCCATCAATTCATGCGTTTAGATGTAGTTTTGATGTCGATAGAATTTTCTCGTGCGAAATCATAGTCCCCTGGAAGCTTTAAAATAAAGTTTGGATTTAAAATTTTTGAAGGATATGTCTGGACGTGAAATTTTATTGTGTATCTTCTTTCCTCTAGACAAACAGTTGTAACTTTTTTAGTTTTCGAAATAAAACCAAAAAACTGACTTTTTGGAAAAAAATGATTTTAGTCGTTTTTTTACTTCAAATCGTGCTTAGTGCTTCAGTTTTTGAAATTTTTTAATGAAAATTTCAGGGAATGTGCTTTAAGGTGTCCTTCTATTGACAATATGATAGAAATCCAAAACCGTTGTTTTCAAAAATTATTAATAATTTTTTTCTGATGCTCGGCGCGAATCGAACACTTGTAACTTCCAGAGTATCGTTTAGCGAGGGAATTTTGAGCAGCCAAATACTTCTCGCGGCTCAAATGATGAAAAAGGTATAATAAAGTTTTTTGAAAAGTTTCAGATCAAAATATTTAATAGTTTAGGAGTACTTATGATTTTAGTGAACGTCAGCGCTGGAGTTTTCGAGCTTACTATGCACTCCGCTGTGCCATGTTCTTTCGCTAGAGAGTGTTTGCTTATAATATGATCTTATGAAAATTTTTAGTGAATAACAGTTTAAAAAAAATAAGTTACCAAAATATTCATGAATTTTATTAATTTTGAATGTTTTTTTCCGGTTTCTTTAGATTTAAATGTAGGATACTTTAATGTACACCTAATGTTTACACCGACATTCTGCTTAACTCGTAAGCGACCTTGAACATGCATTTTGAAAACAAACCTATGCACAAATTTTCTTACACTTTGTCTAAATCTATTTTAAAAATAAAACAGATCAGTTAGTCTTTAACTATGCTCTGGACAGTGCACATTAAATTAAATTTGAAACCTAATAAGGTTGAATATCTCACGAAAACTCCAGCGCGGACGTTCACTAAAATCATAACTACTCCTAAACTAATAAATATTTTAATCTGAAACTTTCCAAAAAAACTTCATAATACCTTTTTCAGAATTTAAGTCGCGAGAAGTAATTGCCTGCTCAAAATTCCCTCGCTAAACGAAACGCTGGACGTTACAAGTGTTTGAATCGCGCCGAGCATCAGAAAAAAATCAATAATAATTTTTAAAAACAACGGTTTTTAATTCCTATCATATTATCAAAAGAAGGACATGTTAAAGCACATTCCCAAAAATTTTCATTAAAAAATTTCAAGAACTGAAGCACTAAGCACGAGTTGAAGTGAAAAACGGATTAAAATCAATTTTTTAAAAAAAGTCAGTTTTTTGGTTTTATTTCGAAAACTAAAAAATTTACAACTATTTGTCTAGAGGAAAAAATATGCACAACAAAATTTCACTTCCAGACATATCCTTCAAAAATTTTAAATCCAAAATTTATTTTAAAGCTTCCAGGGGACTATGATTTCGCAAGAGAAAATTCTATACGCCCTTATACGATCCGGCCTCTCAACTATTAAACGACTTCGTACTATTTAAATAATTATTTTAAAAATTCAGACATAAAAATCAATGGTATTTACAAAGTGATTGCAATAATTCATGTAAAACGATAAAAAAGTGAACAATTAGACCCTTCCAAACAAATCTCAGTGGGAGGGTTGCAGTTAGAGGGATTTTTATATGCAGACGCTTAAATAATCAAATTAGGGTGCCATTAATACCTCTCACCAGCACAGCCGGGGCTTTTATACGGTTAATTTAATGATTTTCGTTATTGGCTCTGCCACTATAAAGCTATCCTCGCACATCTGTTGCCCACATCGATTTTAATATCGTTTCCCTGGCCTGAGGCCATCGGTCGTACTGCAGATTCGTTGCATTGCAGTTTCAGAGTTGCTAGTTCTTTTTTCTGGTCGAGACGACGGAAGAAAATGCGAGAAAGTGTTTTCAAACTAAGAAGCGCGTCACTCTTGCTTCTGGCACGCGACCGTCCAGTCCCACCTGTCTAGTGTCTGGGGGCAGCTGGATCCACTCTCTCATTCGTATTCTCTTCTCTTTAGACTCACCTATCTTATAGCTGCTTCGCTCGAAAATTTTATCACCTCGTGTCTTCGAGTCGGCTGAACAAATGACGGTATCCATCACTTTTATGACTTCCTCCCTCTCTGAATACTGTTCCACTTCTTCATGCACAAATTTCAGGTTTAGGTGTATCATCATATCTTTGCAGATTAGTATTCAATTTTGTAGCCTTGAATTTAATGTAAATTTAGAGATAGAATTATCTGATCAGGGTCATTCCATTTTATTACGTCGAAGTCGATATAATTTTTTTTTTAAATACCTAAATAGAATAAAGTTACTTCATTTTTATTTAGAAAGAGCCGAGGGAATTTTCTTATAAAAATTAGATAATGGCATCTATGTGGTAAAAAAGACTCTGAAAATGTTAACCTTAAAATTTATTTTTTGGGAGTTATAGAGGGAGAAGAACATTAAAATTTCGAAGCCCCCCTACAGAAAGAATCCCCCAATCACAAAAACAATTGATTCCTTCATTCGTTCCTCATTGACATTCGAGAAAAGAATAATAAATAAATTTCAAAAATTTCGATAATTTCAAAAATTTCTATAGATCAGTAAAACTAAAAAAATGGTTGGCGAATTCTTATAAAAATAAGGATAAAATTAAAAAAAATTGTTTTTTGATGAGTGTATGTTTTAGCGTGACAACTCCAATTTTTGGTTGAAATATTGCTCTTCATTTACAATTTTTTCCCCTTTAATTTCTTCTTTTTTCCTTGAGAGTCTTTTTTCCCCTGGAATTGTCTCGTTGAATTAGACAAAGTATATTTTGCCCATTATCATTGGTTGATCCTTAAATGTTTTGGGAACTTTTATGTCCCAAAGGAAAAGCATATTCAAGCTAGGTTTTAATTTAGGTTCATAAACATATTTTAACATTTTAGAACCCTTATAAGAATCGCATTCCAGAATTCGAAAACTTTTTCGATTTTTAATGCTGGATTTATAAAACGTAAACAAACTGTTAGAATGCTACAGCTAATGAAAACAAGTAGAATAAGGTGCTTTTCCTAAAGAACGGCTCAGGTATTAATTCTTTATTCAATATTAAGATATATTTTTAACATTTTTATGTTCAATCAATATCATATTTTAGGAAATATTGATGGGCAATTCCATTTTTTTCGCCAATGAAGTTCGTTGCAAAAGTTTTAGAGCTCAACTATATAAAATTTTACTATTTTTCGAAATTATTAAATAGTAATAAAACCAATTTGTGAAGTGTGATAGGCAGGAAATTTCATAAATAATAATGCAAAATTAGTGGTCTTCTCGGAAATTTGCACAATAATAATGCGGTCTCTGGAAACCCCCTACTTAGATGTTAACATTCTTATCATATACTAATTAAAATGTACCCCGGTTTGTGAAAACATATTTAAAAAAGTTTATTTCACAATTTTTTGCCAATAGCTAAATCGATTTAGGTGGGTTTTATAGACAAATTTTTATTTAAAGAATATGAAATGATTTAAATATTTTTATATTGGAAGTTTTTGGAAATGGAGAATTTTAGACTCAAACTAAAACATTTGTAATTGCAGGCATTTGACTTTTTTAAAGTTAATTTAAAGCCTTTTAAATAAACAATTTCAATTTGAAATCCTTAAATAATTCACAATTTCTAATATAAAAATGAAAGTTTCCAAATGTAGAATTAGTTTTTCAAGATAGAAAGATTTAAAGCTGAAAGTTAGATTCGGAGAGACCACTTTACAGTAGATAATTATTAATTATGGACTATAAACACAAATATAAGTAAAAGGATTTACAATAATTTTAATATATTATCAGGAATGACGTCTTAACTATTAATTACATAAAATTAATTATTTTACATAACATTTTACAATAGTGATTATTTACTATGAGATCATTATCTTCTTTTGCGTTGACTTCGTTTACATGGAGTTTAAATTTATTTTTCAGTGAAAGAATAAGATTTTTTTATTTAGGTTTATTGATGCGGTATGAAACAATGGCGGAAGTCTCAAGGGGTATAAACTTAAAATATAAAGCATAAGAAGAGATTCTAAGTGACTGTCGGTTTTCAATGTAAACAAAATATATAATATTTTTCAGTCTATAATGAAACGATTTCTCTAATAGAAGTAAAATCGATAAACTTTAAGTGGTTTAAATTTGAACTTAAAAAAAATATTTTCCTACGTTAAAATAACGAAAACTCCATAAGAACTAACAATGCAAGTCACACTATCTAAATGTTTAAAATTTTTTTAAAATGAGTAGGGCTGTATTACGCTTAGGAATAATCTGACTCCTAGGTGGGTATGAAATTCGAAAATTCGATTTTTCTGGCACACCCCAGTTTACATGTACTCAAATAATCTGGCTATTTGCACTGAAATTGCAGTACAAGTACTCCATTTCTAGCTCTATTTGTACCAAAAAATCAGACTGTTTTTACCAAAATTTCGATGCACAAATTTCTGCAAGTCAAGTTTTTTACGACTTTTTTTACATAGCCTAACCAAATTGTCAAAACTGGGAATGTTATACGAATGCACCAAACGGCACCAAACACTATTTAAAATAAAGTCGTACATTTGGCAAAGAGGAAACAATCTCTAGTCTTAAAAGCACACTCCAATTACAAGGATAATTTATTCCAATTGATTCGTTCGGCATTGACATTCGAGATAAGAATAATAAATAAATTTCGAAAAATTCGAAAATTCCTAAAGATTTTGACGTTTTTTCAAATTTTTGAATTTTTGATAATTTTGATTTTTTTTTTAATTTTGGAATTTTTGATAATTTTGATTTTTTTTTAATTTTGGAATTTTTTTAGCATTTTGAAAATTTCTGACATTTTTATAGATGCGTGCGTTAAATTTCTCTCGATAAAAATGTAGTACATTAGACTCGTAAGTGAGGACGTTACGAATTCAGCAGGTTACACAGAAAAAAAACAAAAGTTAAAAAGTTGTTGCAGGTAAGACTTGCAACGGTTAAAAATTAAACATATTTCTGCGAAAGTTTCACCGAGGTTAGGAGAATAATTCTGATCTGGTCTCCTGCGTCACGCTGAAGTGTTCAAATTTCGTTAAAACATGTAGAATCCGCAATAGAAAAAACGAAAAAAAATTTCTCACTGACATATTTCCTACCGAAATATATTACACTATTGTAGACGAATTATAACTTATTTAATACTATATAGCAAAAAGCCCAAGAAACAACTGACTGACACTGGGAATCCCCATTTCGCTCCAATTTAATGAAGTTAAAATTCGATAGATAGCGCTGGGCGTGGCAATTCTCGATACATCTAGAATAAAAATAGAGCTATTATAAGAGGAAAGATTAACCAGGCAAGGTTCAAAATCGGAAATTGAGGCGCTGGATGCAAAAAAGAGATATAGAATTATTTTGCTGGAGTTGGGAGGCCCCTAAGCTCCTGAACATGAAGTCTTGAATTTTATTTTTTAAAATATGTATCGTGAGTGAAAATTTAATTTTGCATCTTTTTCTTCTCATAAAATAAGTTGTAGCTTTTTTATTTTTCGAATTATTTACGAAAAACAGTTTTTTTCTCTGATCAAAATATTTTGATTTTTTTCCCTTTAACTCGCATCGAAATGAAAAGTTTATAATATTTTCTAATAAAACTTATCAGAAATATAAATTGTCATATTCTGCAACCGATGGCGTTAGCAAAACATCGAAATGTTGATTTAAAAAATTGTTAATAATTTTTTTCGAAGACGGTGCCTAATTCGTGCATAAACAACTTTTAGCGTTTCGGGAGTCGAGCGAATGTTGAGCAAGCGAAAACTGTCAGAGAGAAAGTTGTTCAGAAAGGTTTAAGGAAGTTTTCTGAAAAGTTTTAGATTAATTGGAATAGTAGTTAAGAAACTGTTGATGTTTTAATTTGCCGGCGCGATGGATTTTCTTCCGCGCAAACTACGCCCTGGCCAGTAAGCTGCATCCCAGCGTTAGGTGCACCTGTGACTCACAGCCCGTGCAGATTTTTTAATTAAAATACGAGGAATATGGAAAATCATGGTTTATAATAAATAGATCTTCTCTGATAAAAATATTTTAGTGTTG
>JAAAKG020013866.1:0-45927 GCA_010014905.2 Druon quercuslanigerum | reverse complement strand
CAGTTTAGAAACTACGTGGTGATTTTAGGTTAGAAAGAAAGAAAAAAAAGTATAAACACCAGCATATATATATATATATATATATATATATATATATATATATATACTATTAAAAAGCACTTTGATTACAGATATATAATAGTATAATATTCACCAATATAATTCAGGATGATGGTCAACATAAAGAAAAGAGTATAATCGGTCCCCATTTTTACCAATTAGGATAAAAACTGTTTTAAGTGTCAATGAAAAACTTTTATATTTTGATTGTCTTAATTGTTATCACAAGAACAAAAGGCTTTAAGGTGGTCTTTCATAGATCTTTATTTAAATTTGTGTGTTTCATAAATCAGTCCAAGAAATTTGATTACCTAAACTAATGTCAGTTTGGAAGAAATAAAGCAATTTTTTTAAATAGGGCTTCTCTAAAAATTACCAGATTGTAGAAGTTGTCGATGGTAAAATTTTTTAAAACAGAAAAGGACAATTGTCATGATAATAATTTTAAAATAAACAAAACTTTCATTTATTCCTACAAAATGTTTATCTTTCACCGAAGTTTGATTCTTATCGCGTATCTTGTTAATTCTTATCTCTAAATTGATAAGATATCACAAAAGCTTGTTTTCTTGAAATAATAGTTATTTTTAACCTAACCACATCTACTTTTAAGAAATTAATTTCTTATTTTATAAAATTATTTAGATGATTGCAAATTATTACAAATGAGTTACAGAGAGAAAACATTCTTTTAAAGAGATTTAAAGAATATTATAAGACCTTTGAATAGATTTATAAACTTACTTGAAAATTTATCGAATCGTCATGTATTTTTGCAAATAAATTACACAGAACTTTCCATTAATTCCTAAAATTTTAAGGGATTTCAAAGATTTTCAGGGATTTCATCGGGTTCTTTTTTAGAGAACGTAAATTAATAAATTTTATTCAATTTAAAAACACTAGAATTTTATTGATTTCTGTATGCTTTAACGTATTTTTACGATTATATATTCACATATTTAGAAAAACTCCAAAGATTTAATAAATTTTGAGCAATGCGGAAAGATTTTTTAAGATTTCGATGAAATTCAAAAATTGTCAGAAGATTTGAGGAATTTGATAGAACCTTTAATCTTTTCAGAAAAATGATGGGATTTTAGAATATTTACAAACTTTTCACCTTGAAAACACACAGAAATTCGTAGTGATTCCAAAAATTCAAGGTACTTAAAAAGAGTAGATTTAATTAAATTTATATTTAACGAGATTTATATTATTTATACTTATTTTAATCGATTATTACCATTTCAAGATATTGTACTGGATTTTCAGTAACAAATTTTAATTTATAGAAAGTTTACGGAATCTACAATAAAATGGTTAACATCAACATTTTTCATTTAAAGATTAGCAATTAAAAACTACAAATTTTTGTGCAGAGTACGTTTTTATATCATGAGCTTCGTCTGGCAAAATTGTAATGTAAGACCAAAGACGTTTAGGTAATATCCTTGGGGAAACCTATTGAAATCTGGAGCAGCAATATTCAGGGAAAATTATTTAGGAAGTATCCTGGAAAAGTTTTTATTTCTAACTTTTTTAATGAATGTAATACGATTTCTGAAATAGGTGCAGCAGAATTCTCAAATGTCCGGGTTTTGTGACAACCTGATGTATTTATTCTCTAATTCTTTATTACAGACAAACCCAAATAAAGTGAGGAAAAATAGCAATGGGAAAATAATGCTCAGTTTGTTGGGTAAATTTTCATTTACTGAAAGTTGGCCATTTTATTAAATATGACAGTTACATAATTGTGCAGTATTTACCAATATAATTCAAGATGACTGTCAACGTGATGACGAATGTATAAGCGATCCACATTTTTTCCAATTAGGGCAATCAGCATCAAATTTTTCACACATATTCTTGGGGCTTCCAGATTGCTCGTCTGAGTATGAAGGGTTGAATATAGGAAGAGGAAGGGGCACAGACGCAGTTTTTAACAATTGGCATCAAATTTTGCAAAGATATTCTTGGCGCTGCCGTGTTAGTCGAGAGAGTATGAGTGGGGGATAGGAGGGATGATTATGAGGAGGGGACACAGCCACAGTTTTCGAACAATCTACATACAATTTTTTATACATTTTCTTGGGGCTCCATGACAGGTTATAAGCATATCGGGAAATGAAGGCGTGAGGGAGATGGCACAGTTTTTGATATACAAAAAATCAAGTGGCCCAAAATGTATGATCTTTATGAAAACCCAGATTTTGACAACTAGCACCAAATTTTGTAAACATCTTCTTTGGTCTTTCAAATACGTCGTAAGATTATGGGGTTGCCGATAGAGGGGAAGTTAATAGGAGGGGGCCCAAACGCAGCTTTTGACAAATCAGCAGGAATTTTTTCACGCATTCTCTTTGAATTCCCGAACTGGAACCATACAGTTTCGATGTTCTGTATGGCCTACTGGAATTTTCTTGACTTCATCTGCAGTCAATCCCGTAATCATACCGCTTTTCATGTTTATTTTTGCACGTGCCTTAGTTTTAATACGACGATTATGTTTAAACACTCCAGATAGATATGTGCTACTTTCCAATATTGCAAAGACATCACCATCGGATGTTGATAATACAATTTGTTCCTGGCTTGGCATCGGCTCATAAACCTTTTTATTATACACAAATTTGAATTAACTCATTCCGAGGAAAAGTGTATCTTCGAAGTTCGAATATCCGATGCGGAATCTTATAGGAAGTAAGCCGAATGAATTGAAGTTGATCAAGTTCATATAAAGTTAGGTCAGAACAAACAATCGTGGTAGGTGGGGCCATGAACCTTGAGCGAACTGGAGGACACCTGGTCCTGTTACGAAGAGAGACCCAGCTCTGTCACGAGTAGAGGACTCGGCTGGAACAAGAGGCATGTCGGGAGAATGTTCTCTCTCAAATAAATAAAAAGATTCGCGACGAGGAACGCTAGAAATAGGATCGCCATTTGGCAAGCACTCGAATTGTGAACCTAAATCTGCAAGAAGAAGGGAAATTAAACTTTTCATGTATCACTGAGAAAATTTTTTGGGATTCTAAAACACTTCTAGAATAAAAACTTAAGGTGAAATTGAGATCGCGGTATTGGAATGAGATATTGTGAAATTACAGCACATGTGAGGTAATACGCCACTAACAGCACTTGGAAACTACAATTGTTTACATAGTACCATCTTGTATCATGAGCTTCTCGTGGCAAAATTGTGAAGCATGACCGAGGACAATAAGGGAAGATCTCTTGAGAAACTTATTGAATGTTGGAAAAGCAATTGTCAGGAACATTATTTAGGAAGCATACTGGTAAACATTTTATTTGTGATTTTTTCAAAGAATTTAATACACTTTTAAAAACACAAACAGCGGAATTCTAGAAGAACAGAAAAAACGTTGGGCGTAAATGGGTAGGTATCCTATCGGAAATTTCTGCGGACTATAAGTTTAAGACAGCTTGCTTAAAATTTCAAATAGAAGTGGATTCTAAAAATGCTGCCTGTTACCTCAATGCCGAGGGCATTGAGAGAATATCCTTGGGAAACTTATTGAAACCTGGACTAGCAATATTGTGGGAAAATTCTTTAGGAAGCATTCCGTAAAAGTTTTTATTTCTGACTTCTTCAAAGAATGTAAGGCGCTTTCAGAAACCCTTGCAGCGGAATTCTGGAAAAGAGAAAAAACTTTGAACAAGCATGCGTAGGTACCGTATAGAAACTTCTACGCACAATAAGTTTCAGATCGCTTACTGTTCCATCTGGCTGTGTGTGTAATTTATCCTAACTCAGAAAGCTGTACCGTCTAACGTATTCATTTTCTATTTATTCATTAAAGACAAACAGAAATTAAATTAGGAAAAAAGCAATAGCAAAATAATGCGTAGTTTGTCGGGTAAATTTTTATTTGCTGAAAGTTAAACATTTTTTTAAATATCAAAGATATATAATAGAGCAATATTCACCAATATAATTTAAGATGACTGTCAACGTGAAGCCAAGAGTGCAAGCAATCCTTATTTTTTAAATTAAAGTGAAAACTAATAAAAGCGTCAATGGAATATTTGGCTCTATATGAGTTTGCATCTCGGTAACTTTTTTAACACTATTCTCTTTTTTAAACCGTGGATAGAACACTTTATCTGCGTCAACGAAATTCACGAGAATACACTTTCAGATCAAATTGATTTGGATGTGGACAGTAATATTTTATCTGAAAGTGACACTACATTTTTTATACTAGACAAAGAAAAAGCCGTTTCCTCTCTAAATATCTGTTTACAAATTCTCGGAGAAGAAGAGTTAAATTTTCTTGTTCTGAAAACTAAAAAACAAAAGTAAGCCGCCTTTAGAAAAGTATGTGAAACGATACTCTGCCAGCTTTTTGCTGAAAATCCTGTTCATAAAAGATTCGAAGTTGAAGTTCTTTTGAAGAAAAATGTAAAACATGCTAAATTAACCAATATAAGACAACTTACAATTTAACATTTTTTCCGAACAGTTGTATAATCAGAAAGGTTTAATCCGTTGTTAATTCTATTATCGCATGGCTTATAGAGCTAAAAACAGAGAAAGAAGATTATGTATCCGTGAAAGTAAAAGGAGAGTAAATAAACGTTAAAAAATCTTTAGTTTTATCTAATTTGACAGAGTTGCATGAACTTTTTAGGGTCGCTTTTCCTGCAGAAACAATTGGATTTTCCAATTTTGGAGAATTAAGACCGAAAGCATGCGTACTGTCTGGAACAAGTGATACCCATAGCATTTGCGCATGCATTCTTTATCAGAACGCTAAACTTATGTCTATTGGTTGGTACTTAATTTCGTTAATTATTGTTTATTTTCTTTGTTGCTTTCGATTTTCTTTTGAGAGACTTAAAAAGAGGCGGAGAAATTTTCATATTTACATTCTCATCTTATGGAGGAAGTACGTGTTTTAGGAAAAAATGGAATTTTGTGGATTTCTGCAAAAATCGATGTTTTTATACTTATACCATGATTGAAAACATTTTGGAATATTTAAACGGTCTTTTTATAGATTGTATTCCGAGGGATGTAAAGAAAAATTTCAAGGATTTATGGATTATAACTTATATTAAAAGGTTCCCACAAATATCAAAAATTTCACAAACAGACAAAGAGCTTTGTAACATTTCCAAATGTTTTAAGTGATTTGATACAAGTTTACAAGATTTAAGGTATTTTATAGGACTTGCAATCGTTTCAAATAATTTCAAGGGATTTTGCAGGTTTGTGTAGGATCACTAAATACCATCATCTTGGTTTTCTGGGATTTCTAGGAAATTTATACATTTTAATTCATTTGAAGAGATTATAAAGGATTTTAAGTGATTTGAAAATTTTAATGACCGCCAACAATTTTGTAGCGTTCACAAAGATGTTAAGAAATTTAGTAGAATTTTAGAAGAGTTTCAAAGCTATCGAGGAATTTAATAAGTTTCGAGAGATTTCATAACTGATTTCATAACCTGATGGGATTTTTTAGGACTCAAATTAAAGGTACTATCATATATGATTATGAAAAACTGGATAGCATTTCTGAAAAGCGTTTTTTTAATCGTGGAAAATATTTCTGATAATCAGAGAGAGGACGAATCCAGTTTGAAGTCGCGAACTGAACCTAGGTTCGGCACACTCATTTCCGTTGTGTAGTGATTTGCCAGAAGTATGCAAGATAGGTAAAAAATGAACAAACACAAATTTTTGAGTCAAAAAAGATCTAGAAATAGATTTATAAACAACAAATTTCGGCTTAAAGAAAATCGGCAGAAAGAAAACAATATAATATACGTATAATATAATTTAATTTAACTAAATGTAACAGATGTTTCGTTTTGAACAAACCTTTTTCGAGCTTTACGTGTGTTTATTTAAGAATCACAGAACTTCAACAAAAAAGAGCATTCAACGTCACCTAATTAGTGTGGTCAATGACTTGACATTTAATTTAAAAAAGGTTTCTGCAAACAATTTTAGGGAGATAAAATATTGATACCTTCACAATTATCATATTTTGCCTTTATTATTATTTGTAACTAGTAGTTATTTGCATTATTTCAAGACGAATAACAATTATAAACAATTGAGGTTTACACTCTCTACTCTAAAACTCAATAGAATGGGACGATTGGGGCCTACCGGAATTTCATTCACTTCATCTGCAGTCAATCCGGTAATCATACCGCTTGCCATGTTTATTTTTGCACGTCCTTTAACTTTAGTCCGGAGACTATGTTTATATATACCAGCAAGAAATTTACTATTCTTCAATATTGCAAAGACATCACCATCGGATGTTGATAATACAATTTGTTCTTGGATTGGAATCGGCCCATAGACTTTATATTTTACGGATATTTGAAGTGGCTTATCCAGAGGAAAAGTGTATTTTCGAAGTTCGAATACCCGGTGCGGATTCATATAAGCAACAAGGCGAATAAGGTGAAGTTGGTCAAGTCCATGTGTAGTTCTATCGGAACAAACAATCGTAGTAGGTGGAGCCTTTGAACTTAAGGGAGCTGGAGGAGACCTGGATCTGGCACGAAGTTGCGGTTCAGAAATAGTTTGAGACCTGGTATTGTTACGAAGAGGAGCATCTGGAAGAGGAGATCTTGTCCTGTTACCAAGAGAAAACTCGGTAGGCGGAAGAGGCCTGTCGGCGTATTTTTGTATCTCAAATGAAGAAGAAGGTTGGCGTCGAGGAAGGTTAGGAATAGGATCACCATTAGGTAAGCACTCAAACTGTGAACTTGAATCTGCAAGAAGAAAGAAAATTAAACTTTTTCACTTATTAATCTTATACATTTTTGGGAATATTAAACATTTCTACAGTGCAAGCGTAAGGTATAATTGCGGAGACGGTATTGGAATGACGAAATTTTATTACATGCATTGTAAGTCTTCTAACTTGAGGAGTAGCGCGAACTCTGTCTCGATGACATACTGGAAAATTCCAATACGTGGAAGGTAGTACGGCACTACTAGCATTTGGAAACTGCAATTTGTTACAGAGTATGTTCTTAGATCATGAGGTTCTCGTGAAAAAATTTTAAAGCGACACCGAGGACATTGAGGGAATATCTCTTGCGCAACTTATTGAAAGCTGGACTAAAAATATTCAGGTGCGTAAGTACCTTACAGAAATTTCTGCACACAATGAGTTGAAGATCCCCTGCTTGAAATTTAAAACAGATGTGGATTCCGAAAAATTCTGCTTGTTACGAGTAAATACATTAAAGATATATAAGAGTATAATATTCACCAATATAGTTTAGGATGATTGAGAACGTGAAGGGAATAGTATTAGCGGTCTCCATTTTTCCCAATTAGGTTAAAAACTGATTAAATTGTCAACGAAAAACATGCCTAACACTCTATGTAAGGAAAAACGGTAATATTCATTAGATACACTATTCATATAAGTACCTTAATCCTTATATCAAGAACTAGAGGTTTCAAGGTTTTCCTCCACAGACATTTCTTAAATTGAGTATATTTCATTAATCGTGGGCATCGCGGTTCGATGCTTTATTAGAAATATATTGTTTCTTAATAAATTTGATAAATAATTGCTTCTTAGACTCAAAACACACGGTCAATAGATCTAGAAATTTTCCCTGACACAAGAAACATACTATAAGAAAAATTTCGATTTGAACACACCTTAATAGAGTGTGAATCGCAAGATACGATATGAAAGATTATTTGTCTAAGCCTTAGAAGCTTTTTTGAAGTTATTTGAAATTTAGTTTTAAGAGGTCAATTCAAAAATATTAGGAATATTAGGAAATATTAAGAGTTGCTTGTAACATTTTGAGCCGACATTGGATTACAGACAATATTTTAGGAACGTGCCTTCATTTTAAGGAATTTCTAAGAGACGTTGTTACTTGTACTTTTTACAGATATTATAAGGTGTCAACAGAAGTGAAAACAGCATAGTTTTTGTAGAATGAAGGTGCTACTGAAAGTCATCGTTTGCTTTTGTAAACTTACTTACTTCTTCATGACTACGCTCAGCCCCACGTTACAAAAGCTATCAAAGCTTACCTGGCAACGCTGAAATGGGGTTTCGCGCACTCTCATTACAACCTCCGCCGGTGCATGACTCACGGTCTGTCTGAACGACGATTCACTTATTATAAAGATGCAACAAAATGGGTTGATTCGTATACAGCTTCAGAACACGAGTCGGTTTTCCGTCGTGGTATCCGTCTGCTGCAAGAAAGATGGGAGAAATTTGCACTCCATATCTTTTAGTTTCACATTTTTTGTGATATAATTAATGATTTGGACGTTTGAGGTTTACAGGCTCTAATTCAAAACTCATTAGGATTGGACACTTGTTGCCTGCTGGAGCTTCCTTGACTTCATTTAGTGTCAATGTGGTAATCATGCCGATTTCTATGTTTATTTTGACACGTGCTTTGAGGCGAAAACGAGGATTAAATGCCTATATTCCAGCAAGGAATCTACTACTTCTCAATATTGCAAAGACGTCACCATTGGATATTGATAATACAATTTGTTCTTGGGTTGGTATCAGCGCATAGACTATTTTAATAGGATATTTTAATTAACTTATCCTGGGAAGAATTGTACCTTTAAAGTTCAAATAGTCGATGCGGATTAATATAAAAAGTTAGAGGAATAGATTGAAGTTGGTCGAGTGGATATGCAATTCCTTCAGAAGCAACAATAGTGGTAGGTTGAGCCATGCACCTGGTATGAGCTGGAGGCGACCTGGAGCTGAAACAAGAAGGAGAGTCTGCAAGAGAAGAAGACCTGAACTTGGCACGAGAAGAAGACCTGGACCTGGAACGAAGAGGATGCTCGGCAGAAGAAGGAGGCCTGTCTGGAGAACATTGGTTTTCCAGAAAACTAGAAGAACTCTCTCGACGAGGAACATCAGGAATAGGTTCTCCATTAGGAAGACACTCAAACTGTGATTTTAAGTTGCAAGAAGAAAAAGAATTGCATTTTTTATGTACGTTCGTATATCAGGAAAGTTTTGTTATCTGAAATGTCAGTCGATTTTGATTTGTTGGAGTCCGAAATCTATACGAAATAAATTGAGCTGATCCGATAAAATCTACAACTAAAGAGTTCTTAACTCTACGTCTTTCATATTTAAAAACTTTCAAATGTAAATCATAATAATTACAAATCTTTATTTGTAGAATTTTCAACTTGCACAATTAATAATTTTTTAAAGCCACTTGGTTTTGAAGCTACGTTAATTTTAAGGATTTCTAAAAAAATATTATATATTATAGTATATAGTCACCAATAGAATTCAGGAAGACGGTCAAGGTGCAGAGCATATGAGCTATCTTCATTTTTTTCATTTAGCGTAAAAAGTATATGAAGCGATTGAGTAGAATTTAATTAACAGTCTGCATAAGGAAACAAAGAAATATTTATAACAGGTACTACGCGTGTTGTGTCTTAGTTTTTATTGCAAGAACTCGAGGCTTTAGGGTTTTCCGTCGGAGTTCATTATCAAAATGTCTACATTTCATAAATCAGGGCAAGAAGCTTGATTACCTAAGCCGAGGCTAGTTTGTAAATAAAAAGGCGAGAATAAAACATAAAAACCACACGATCAATGAAACTGACAATCTAAATGTTGCAAACGGACAAATTTAAAAATGAAGAAATCTTTAATTTTAAAGAGTTATAAGTTCAACTTTGTAACTTTTGATCCATTTGAAAATTAAAAGCTAAGAGTTTTTAATTCTACATCTTCCACATTAAATAATGTGAAATTTAAATAAAAGTAATTACAGAATTTTTAATCGCAAAGCCTAAAACTTGCGTAATTTTAAATTTTCCAAGTTACAGAGACTTTAATTTTAAAGATTTGTTTATTTTTCATTTATTTATTTTACAAAAACTCAATTAAAGTTGAAAAAGATGCATTAGGGTACTATATTCGCCAATATAATTTAGGATGTCTGCCAATTTGAAAACAATAATATGAACGGTCTCTATTTGTTTCGATTAAGAAAAAAAATCAATAAAGCGTTTAAAGAGAATTTCGTTAACTCTATTCAATAAACGTTCTAATTTTTTTATATACATTATTTCAAAATAAATTAATTAATTAAATTTGAACTCGTGATGTCAGTCTCTGAAAGATTTTGAGGAGGGAGTTTGTCTAAAAATACTTTTTAAATAATAAAAAAAAAAAAATTGTGATATTTCGAACGCGGTAAGAAATACGTGAAAACTGATGAAATTTTCTCAGGTTTTCTAAAGAGGGATGTTTCTTAGCAACCTCGTCGTGAACCAGTAAACAAATGTTTAAAGTTAGTAAGAAATTTAAAATTTTGAATTGTCCTTAAAAAAGGCACAGATACGTGAAAAGTGAGAATATTTTCAGGTTTTTGAAGAGAAAATTAACTCTCTATCAACATTTTAAGGTTCTTGTAGAACAGTTTTTATTTCGACCTAGTTAAACTAACCAAGTGAAAAGATTTTTTTAATAAAAAAAAATACAAATTTTGAGTTACCTTGGAAACAGTAAGAGATAAGCAAAAACTGACAATGTTTTAGGGTTTCCTAAACGGGAGTTTTTCTTTGCTACACCCCCCCCCCCCCCTTAGCCTTGAAAAAATGAAATAAAATATTATATTACTTTAAAAACAGTCAAAGAAACGTGAAAACTAAGTAAGGTTTTTACAAAGGGACCTTATTTTCGACCAACTAGAACTAATCTAATTAAAGAACTTTTTAAATTCCTCCAAAAGATATACATTTTTAGTTATCTTGAAAATTGTGAGGAAAGGGCAGGAACTAAAAACTATTATCAAAAAGAAAATGAATTTCACTCATGAAAAATAAGCAAATGTTAAGAAGTTTGCAGAGCGGGACTGTTTTGTACACATAAATTAATTTTGATTAATCTTGAAAACGGTACACGATGCGTGAGAACTGGCCAAATTTTCAATGTTGGATAAAAATCATAGAAAACGCTCAGATACGGGAAAAGTGACCAAATACTCAGGGGTTTATACAAGTGGTTGTCCTACGTCACCGTGACAATTTTAGAGATTTTCTAGAAGGAGATATATTCATTTAAATAGGAAACAATTAAATGGAGAGCTTGGATGGAGTCTGATTGAAGTTAATGCTTGCGCGAGAATTTAGAAGGATTTAAAAGATTTTTTAGATGAGCTTTAGATTCATCGAATTGCCCACATAGCATACCTCTCACGCCCCAAAAAAATTACTATCCCAGGTTTAGACATATGCTTTTCTCGAAAAACCTGACACAGACTTGCTTTTTTCGCTAAGTATCCTAATTGTGATAATAACGTTGTTTT
This sequence comes from Druon quercuslanigerum, assembly GCA_010014905.2. Taxonomy (NCBI): domain Eukaryota; kingdom Metazoa; phylum Arthropoda; class Insecta; order Hymenoptera; family Cynipidae; genus Druon; species Druon quercuslanigerum. The sequence continues at coordinate 34,533 of JAAAKG020013866.1, read as the reverse complement.
GAGAATGCTAAAAAGCAGTGTTAGGATTCGAGTTTATATTGACGCCCGGATTTGAAAGGAATGAAAGTTAGGTTTAGATTGGTTCCAGTTAACTCATATAGAGTGAAATTTTGTTTCTGATTGTTGTGTGATTTGTTCGGTTTGGTTTTGGATTCACACTTCTCCGTTCAGATTGATGTCGGAGCGGTATGTTTATTTAAGGCCCTAATATTTAAGCCCTAACATTCTGATATCAAATACTCAGCTTCTTTCTCGCTCTGCATTTTTGATTATGACAGGCACTCATTGGCGATATGCGATTCGAAGATCCGCTTCCCTCATGACCAGTCTCATGGTCAAATCCTGATGTAGATTCAGAAGTTCCTCTTTCTGCATTTTTTTTATGCCTGGAGTGCATCTAATTCCCTTTAGAATCCCTTTTTTGTTTCTTCAACACTATAGATATAATTACGTGTGCTTCTCGCCTGCATAGCCGTGACAAAGATTAACTTTATTGGGCTTGGATTCTTTTCTGTTCTATGATACTTTGCCCATTCTGTAGAATGGGCTACGTTCTAGCACAAACTCAGAGTCAAAATATTTCATAATTGAAAAAAAAATCGAGATTAAAGTTTATTATTTGTAGTGTTCTAGAAGGTAATGATCAGTTTTACACTTAGAACTTCCCAGAACCATTGCATCTTTTACAACATCACTATTACCAATCGGATATTCCACAGTTGGCAATCCAATATGAGGCAAGGTGGACAAATTTTGAGACAACTTTTGAATTTAAAAAAATATGAGGGTTTCCTTTATTGCAATGAATTCAAAATTTTTACTGCGGTCTTCACCCATTTACCTCACAAAAGATCTTCCACAAGCATTAGCACTTTCATCTTTCTGTAAAGTCGTTCTCTCTGTTCTTGGATTGCTGGGTATTCGTAGATCCCTGCTTGCTTCACCCCTTCTTGCATCATTTTCGATTCCCGTTCACTCACAGCTATCACATTTAACGACACAACATCACCGCGTGATCATACCATCCCATCTAGCCTGGATCAAGCTAGAATGAAACGCCAAACCTGGCCAGGGCCTGCCTTGATGACCATTCTAGATAGCTCAGCCTAACTCAGCAGCTGAAGGACCTTTAATAATAGAGAATTCCAAATAACCGAATTACAGTTGCCAAAGCTTTCACATTTAATTATCAAAATCTCTGAGCAGAAATGTTGCGAAAGTACAAAGAAAAAAGCTGGCAGAGTCATAATACATTGGCTTTTTTATTATTTGTAATTATGAGTTATTTGTTTCATCTTAAGCCGACTTGGGGTTTAATTTAAATTTTTATTTTGGTTCTATAATATTGTGAAATTAAGCTAAGGGTGTTAACATTTAAAATTTTCATGCTCTACTTAAAAACACAATAGAATTTGACGCATGGGGCCTGCTGGAATTTCCTTGATTTCATCAGGGGTCAATCCAGTAATAATGCCGCTTTCCATGCTTATTTTTGCCCGCTCTTTATATTGGAGACAAGGATTATGGCCATATATGCTAGAAAGAAATCTATTACTTTCCAATATTGTAAAAACATCACCATTGGATGTTCAAAATACCACTTGTTCATTGGTTGGTACGGGTGCATAAAGACTTCTTCCTGTGGATATTGTAATCGGTTTATCGACAGGAAAAGCGTATCTTCAAAATGGGAATAGTCGGTGCGGATTTATATAGGAAGTCAGACGAATAGATTAAAGTTGTTCAAGCTTATATTCAGTTCCATCAGAAGTAGCAATCCTGCTAGGTGGATCTATCTTCATGGCATGAGAAGACCTGGACCTGAAATGAAGAGCAGGTTCCGCAAAAGTAGAAGTTCTGATAGTAGAATGCCTGTATGGAGAACAGAAGATTCATGACGAGAAAACACCGGATCAGGATCGCCATTAGGCAAACAATTGAACTCTACACTAAACTCTGCAAGAAGAAAGAGAATACATTTTTGAAGTAGTTTTTTATGTCACGAACTTCTTCTGGCATAATTGTGAGGCAACAGAGACGACAAAAGTGGGAAACTTATTGCAAACGGAATGAGCAATAGACATGGAATATTTTTCGGCAATCACGTGCAGTGGAATTCTAAGAGAACAAAAAAAACTTTGGACATGCATGCATACGTGCCTTATAGAAAACTTTTGCTCACAATAAGTTTAAGATGGCCCGCTTTAAATTTTGAATTGCTGCGGATTCCGGAATATGTGTCAGAATTCCGCAATCAATTCGAAATTCTTATTTTGTCTTTAAGTTACAAAATCTGATACTAAACTAGCTTTCTCTGAAATATATCTTCTTAGTTAGAAATTGATCCCGCTATGTAATCTTTTTGATATTACTATAATCACATTTTATCTATACTTATTTAAACACAAGTGATATGAAGTTTCCAGTTTGTTTAAATTAATTTTATGGGTATTTTTATTTATGCTAATATTATGGCTTATTTGCTTCTTCATAGGTATCAAGTAAATTTTCATCCTCATAGGTCCCGTACTGTAATATTCCTAATATAAGAAAAAATTTTCTTATATAAAGAGAATAAAAGCGAGGAGGGATTATTATATTTTTTACTTAGAGTGTATTAATAATTACTGGGACAGTGGCGGTTTCTTCTGAAGTTAACTGCAGTATCGATTAATGCAAGATAATAAACATAATTGTTTAAACAAATTATTATTAACAGTAACTATTTTCTGTTATAGTAATGCTAGATACTACCGTTTTTGTCTTCTGTTTGTCTTAAAATAATGCTAAAAAGTCTCTGAATTCACTTGAAATCTGCTGAAATATTAGTTAAATCACCTGAATCCTCCTCAAGTCCTGGAAATTTATTCGAATTCACAAAAAATAAATTAATTTTTTTGTTTTGAGAAAAATGAGATCTAGAGGTAGCGTTAGCTGATTCGAGTTAAAAATAAATATTTCTCTTTACAATTAGCAGTAAAATAATAATAAAATATTACTTTTTGCATATCATTCCCATAAGGCTAGGTCTCAAAAAGAACTCGATTGGTGAAAAATTGTTTCTAATAAACAAATTACTACTTTTTACTGATAATTAAATGTTTAAATAAATTGCCTAATAATTTATTATTATTTTTAGCGATTTTTTCCTGGAATAGACGCAGTAAGTCGCGGATTTTTCAGAAATTGTCCACTTTCTGTCCAATCTTCAATTAGAGTGATGTAATTAGTTCATTAGTGTTGATAAAAATAACTTTTTAAATAATTTATTATTTATTTTGATAATAGTTCCTTGAATAATTCTAGGAAGTTGCGGTTTTTCTGGAATCTTTAACTATGATTTGCCTTTTTAGTTATGAAGAAATAATAAATAATTTTTGGAGTGAATTGCTTTTTAAACAATCTCATTTTCATTAATATATTTTTCTGAAAAGGGGGGGGGATGATATCAAAATGCGTGCAAATCTCAATTTTTCTCTTACGCTTTCAAGTAAACTTCTTGTTTTAATTCAACAGAAATTTTTAACAGTGTTCATTTCAAACAAACTCAAATAAATTAAAAGTTATGATGTTATTCTGTCGACCATGGTAATTAATTAATTATTTCTGGTGTTTTTTTACTGAATACTGGTCAAAATAATTTTCTAAAGAAACGAGAAAATTATTTTGGAATAATTTGGATAAATTTTTATTTGTTAAAGCTTAAAATAAAAAATAAAAAATGATTTAGATGTTTTATTGTACAATATTCACCAATATAAATCAGGATAACTGGCGAGGCGAAAATGAGAGTATCACTGATTTTCATTTTTTCCAATCAGCGTTAAAATTAATAAAAGCGTTAATGCAGAATTTGTTGAACAGTTTTTATAATGAATATTGTGATGTTTCATGAAGATATTTCTACGAAATTATAGTATATTAATTGCTTTGTCTAAAAAAGGCAAGCGGTCATTTGTCATGAAAAAATTTTTTTAAATAAACAAATATTATTTATTAAAATAAAATTTTTATCATTGACTGAATTCTTATTATCGCTAATCTTTATTATTCTTATCGCTAAAATGGTGGCAATCACAGACAAGCAGATGCCATTGTAAACATAACGACTCACTTGTCAGATGGTCCTGCAGTCTCATAAACTGGTGCCTTGGATTAAATATCGTGCATTACTCGTAGGATAGATTACCTAAAATGTTTCAAATAAATACATTCTTCTGTTAAAGCTAGACAAATTTTCAAGAAAAAAGTAAATTCTCTTTCATTTCCAGATATAAAATATTCTACGTTGGATTATTAGGTATTTAAAAAAATTTAATCTTTTTTAACTTGATGCTGATTTATATAAAATAAAATATTCAACTTCAGAAATGCTCTATCACATCAGGATTTTTAAATATGGTAATCTAAAAGTGCAAAAAACGTGATTTTGACCTATATTTAAGGTTATGTACTGTCCCTTCTTTTTTTCAAAAAACTATACATAACATTAAAAAAAGAGCACATAAAGAACAAAAGATAAAGTTTCCATCGATTTCAGTGGATACATTCATTGCAAACAATTTTGCAGTGAAAACTTGTCGCCTGCTATGTAGTTTTTCAAGTTGTAAGAAAGTATTTTCCGCCCTGACTTTTTATTAATGAAACTATTTTTTAAACTAAAATTTGAATTATACTTTATATTATGATTGGTTTTAAATTATTAACATTTAGGCTCAGTTTTATTCTAAAGTAAATTAAAGATAGAAAGTAATTATCACGTTATAAATCCTATTAGTAAGCGAAAAATTATTTTAAATGTAGTGTATAGCAAAATAGCATATAAACTTTAAACGCGGAAACTTTAAATGCAACAAAATTTATCTTCAGTTTTTTGTCTGAGAATTCATAATCGCGCAAAAATGTTAGGAATGTACAAAAAATAAAGCTTTCACAATCACAATATATTTAGCTTTATAATTTTTTTAAATTATAATTTATTTGTATCAGGCGACTTGGAATAACGAACAATTATATATTTAGGTTGTACATTTTTTTGTAATGGAATTAATCGTGTGAACGATTGATATTTACATGCTCTACTCTAAAACTCAAAAGGATTTGACGCGAGGGGCCTACTGGAATTTCTTTGATTTCTTTAGGGGTCAGTGGGGCTATCATGCTGCTTTCCATGTTTATTTTTGTGCGGACTTTCAAGGAAGCGCTATTAGGTGCATATATTCCCGCCAGAAATCTACTACTTTCCAATATTGCAAAGGCGACACCATCGGATGTTGATAATACAATGTGTTCATGGGTTGGTATGGGCGCAAAATTTCTTTTTCCTGTGCTTATTTTAATTCCTTTATTCTTAGGAAAAGTGTATCTTCGAAGTTCGAAGTGTCGGTTCGGACTTATGTATGAAGTAAGCCGAAAAAATTTAAGTTCGTCAAGTCCATATTCAATTCCGCCAGAAGTACGAATCGTTCTAGGTCCAACCATGAACCTAGTGCGGGCTGAACATGACCTGGATCTAGCAACAAGAGTGGGCTTGGCAGAAGCAGAAGACCTGGCAGGAGACTGTCTTTCTAGGGAAATTCTCTCACGAGAATTTCTTGCAGGAGAATAAGAAGATTCGGGACGGGAAAATCCAGGAAGGGGATCGCCATTCGGCAAGCACTCGAACTCTGAACTTAACTCTGTCAGAAGAAAGAGGATAACATTTTCTTATAGTAAGTTCGCATATGTTGAAATTCTGGTGTTAAAAATATTTTTGTTGCGACAAATAAAATTCCTTTTCACCCTAAGTTTGCGAGAAAAATTTAGTTACGTCTAGAACAGTCTCATCAACGCGTGGTACTTAAATTAGTTTCTCCGCTTAGGAATATTTTCCAATAATTCTGTTAGTAGCGGGAAATTTAAATTAGAACCAGCATAACTTTCGAAACACTAATCAGATTAGGTTGCGATTTTGCACACAGTTTAAGGCACTAAAAATTGGTGAAAAGTCACTTTTTGATAGGGTGCTTAGTTTTTGTTTTAATCGTTAAAATAACATAATGAATTAAAAAATTAAATTTTTGATAAACGACACAAGGTTAAAAAAAATGAACAGGATAAAGTTATTCATCTAAAAAAGGACTGCAAATTTTTTATTAATATTTTCAAGTTTGATTTTAACCGTTTTTTTTTTAAATCAGTTGAATTTTTATCTTTTCCAATTATGATATCGTTCAGTTTACAAAGTGAAATTCGAACATCTTTGACATACAAATTCTCCATTTTGGATCATTTACATCCACATCTACGTCCACGCCCACATTCTGTGCCACATCCACATCCACATACACAACCGTATCCACATCCAGAGCCACACCCACACAAACGCACACTTACTCATCCTCTTATGTAAATCCGTCAAGTTGTTTTAAGCATTATTTTATATATTTTTAAATACGTGCAATTAAACGAGTAACAAATATTTATAAATTTTTAAAAAGCTAAGTTAAGCAATTTGATAAAAGATTCGGATAAATTGTATTAACTCGCTTTATCAAATTTTAATTAGCATATATTATAGCTGAGAATGAACTGTTTCTTGTTTTCGAATTTTATAATCTAATATCAGATAAAAAATAGTTCTGTGACTCACTATGTGAGCACCAATTAAAATACATGTTTAAATTGAAAGTACTAAATAATATATATTTTATATATATTAAATTATTACGTTGAGCGAAGTTCTATTTTCGAAAAGTTTAAAATTTCAAGAAGAAAAATATTATAGATATATTATGGTATTATATCTACCAATAGAACTCAAGATGACTGTCGAGGTAAATAAGACAATATAAACGGTCGTCATTTTTCCTAATCAGTGTAAAAACTGCTTCTGGCGTTAATGACGACTTTGGGAAATAGTCTATCTCTTTAATCATGTCGCAATCGTTACCTCACATATTAGTGGCAGCAATGTTATCTTTTTGACATATTTATATTTAGATTTGATAAATTAGTTCAAAAAATTGATTTACTTTAAACATATACCTTTGAACTTTCAATGTTTTCGTATATAAAACTAGTTTCACATGCCTAAATCTATGAAAATTCTTATTTAAAACAAGAAAGCTTGTACCCTAAACCGAAAATCCCATACCTGCCAACCCACAAACTCCAAAATCACAAACCCTAAACCCACAAACCTATAAATCACAGACACACAAACCTCAAACCTACAAACTCCAAATCCGCAAACTTAAAAACTTCAAATCCTAAACCCTTGAACCACAAAACCCAGTAATCCCACATTCAGAATCCTGAAACCCAAAAAACCCAAATCTACTTACCCATAAATTGTAAACCCTTAAATTCCAAAACCAAAAAAACCCCACAAACCTACAAATCTCACAAACATAGTAATCCTACATGTGCAAATCCTGAACGTACAAACTCTTTGACTTCAAACCCAGAAATCCCTAACCCTTAAAAACTGAAACCACAATTCCCCAAACATACCAACTATACACACATATACCCTGAATCCACACACCCTAAACCCACAAATCTGTGACATAAAGTATATTCGTAGATATTGTAACTATTATACTCGCTCTTTGCCGAACCCAAGAATAATCAACGAGAAGATGGCGAAATAATATTACCTCCTTTTTTATTTTTGTTTGTATTTCATTTTTTTATTTTTTTATTTAATTAGTTACATATATGTGACTATTGTCTTTTAACAGAGTGACGCATTCGTTTGGTTTCGAAGGGTCTACAAGTGGCTTTTCTTTTATGATGACTTTTGGTTTAACGGATTAAGCCCTAGAAGTAGTCTGATAACACGGATTCATCCTAAACTCCTGGCGATCTCTTGTCAACCCTGTTCCTCACTAAAGCCCCCCAAAATTTCAGAGAAGTTTGTGAGTTTGGGATTTGTGGGTTTGAGCTTTGTGGGTTTAGGGTTAGTGGGTTAAGGATTTATGGGTTTGTAGTTCAAGGGTTTTTAGATTTTGGGTCTGTGGGTTTGGGGTTTGTTTTGAAGAAGAATTTGATAGAGGCAGACATGTCCGACTTTTTGTATATACAAAAACATTGACGTGCAGAACGGAAAGTGTAGAATATGCTAATGGGCTGACAAACATGGGAGCACGTATGAAAAGGATGCAGGAGAGGAATGGAAGATAAAGGAAGCTGGCAAGAGAATGTGGTTAAGATTCTAGAGGAAGATGGATTACGAGAAGAATAAATAAAGGAGTTGCAGGGTGCTAGAGGAGCTAATGAGAGTGAATGAAAGAATGCATGTACAAAAATGGCAACTTGGAGAAGAAAAAAAACAAAAGAATAAGGAAATAAAACTCGCCTAGATTAGAAGCGTAAAGATTGTAAGCAATGAATATAGAATAGCATAAGTGGACTAAGATGCGTTAGCGTTCTCATTCTCTCTCTCTCGCTTGCACTCTCGCGTTCGATCACTCACTCGCTCAATCGTATGCTAACAAGTCCCTAATAATATAATTTTAAAATTGGAAAATTCATGAATTAAGAAGTTTCCAAATAATAAAACTCCCCAATTAGAAAATTTCTCACTAATGAAATTGGGGACTTCCATGATAAAAAAAATTACCGAGGGTTTATAATATTGCCGATTTGAAAAATTCCTAAATATTAAAATTCATGACGGATACAATTTTTCAGTAATAAGGTTTCCGAATTAAAAGATTCTTTTATAATGAAATTCCCGAATTGGAAAATTTCCGAATAAAAATATTTCTGTGAGTTTTTAATACCACGGAATTTGAAAGTTCCCGTATAATCAGATTCACGAATAAGGATTTCTCAAAGGAGAAATTTCCGAATGTTAGGGATGTACAAAGAATAAAGCTTTTAGAATCATAATACATTGATTTTATTATTCTTTGAAAATGAGTTATTTTTATAAATTTAAATCGACTTGGAATTAAATTTTATATTTTAGTTATACATATTTTTTGCAATCTAATTAATGGTGAGGACGATTGCAGTTTACATGCTGCACTTTTAAATTTAACAGAATTTGACCCCCGGGACATACTCGAGTTTCTTTGACTTCATCACGGGTAAATACGGTAATCACGCCGCTTTTCATGTTTATTTTTATCACGGCTTTGAGGCGAAAATCAGGACTATATGCTTATATTTCAGCAAAAAGGCTACTTTCTCCAATATTGCATTTACGTCACCACTGGACGTTGATAATACAATTTGTTCATTGGTTAGTATGGGCGCGCAGAGACTTTCTCGTACTGTCACGTCAATCGCTTTTTTCCCCAGGAAAGGTTTATCTTCGAAGTTCCAATTTTCGGTTCGGATTTAAATAGGAAGTAAGCCGAATGCATTAAAGTTGTAAAGTCCATATCCAATTGCTCAAAGAGAAGCAGTCGTGGTAGGTGGAACTATGGACCTACCAAGGACTGAAGGAGAACTTGAACTTACACGAAGATTGGGCTCGTCAGAATGATACCTGGCAGGAGAAATTCTCTCAACAGAAATAGAAGATTCGCGACCAGAAGACTGGTCTTTATATATAATAACAATAGCTTCCTTTTTACAAATGAGAATTTAATTTCCTAATTAATTTCGATTAATGATGTGGACGATTGCCGGTTAGACGCTTTACCCTAAAATTCAAAAGGATTTGACAGTTGGGGCCTACTGGAGCTTGCTTGACCTCATCTGATGTCATTGAGGTAATCACGCCGCTCTCCATGTTTATTTTCACCCGCCATTTTCTGTGAGTGCGGCAATTACGTCCATATATTCCAGTTAGAAATCTACTATTCTTTAATATTGCAAAGGCGTCACCATAGGATGTTAATAATACAATTTGTTCAAGAGTTGGCATGGGCAAATATACTTTGTTTTTCGGTTGTTTACATTTTTTTATCCGTGCGAAAAGTGTATCTTTAAGACATGGCAGGAGAAGTAGCCTCGACAGACGAAAGAGGCCTGTCAGGAGAATATTGTCTCTCAAAGAAATAGAAATATTTGCGGCGAGCAACGGCAGCAATAGAACCCCCTTCAGGCAAGCAATCGAACTATGAACTTAAATCTGCAAGATGAAAGGTAGTTTCAATTTTTGAAGTGCATTTCTCTATCAAGAACTTGCTGGGACACCATTGCGAGCCTAAAGTGAGCACATTAACGGATGAGTGCCCTCGGAAACTGATAGGAAACTGGACAAGAAATACTCAGGAAACATTATTATTAATCTTTTAGAAAATTTTATATTTATATCTGATATTATGTGGACAACAGTCAATGCCAACAACTAAAGATCAGGATCTGCCTATGTGTTCAAAAAACTGTATCTGTGAACGTCCGCGAAGAAAGAAACCTGATGCGTCAAAGCTGAAATTTAAAGGACGGGCGAATGAAGCAGAGTCCGTAGTCCAGTATTTAAGAAGTAAGGATGCGTCTACGAAAAGCATTCCTTCCACTTATCACCAGACCTTTAGGCGCCGTATCCGTGAGTTCCGCTCGCATCGGCCCACTTCGGCTGTACTCAGTAGTGGTGAGTGGTGGGGCTGGTTTTGGCAGGTCTCTTGTTTTATATGCATTATAATTTAAAAACTCATGAAATTGCGAAAAAAAAGTTATTACCACCTTCAAGGGGAAAGAAATATAGCTTTTTTTGTAAAATTGTCAAAAAATTATGATTATTTTTCTTTACTTTATTTTGGTTTAAAAATTATTTAAATTTTAATCAATGTTTAGTACATGAAGAATTTATATCACAACAAATTCAGTTAAAATTTCCGGAAACTAGCAATGCAGGATTTGCAATATTGTACTGTAATTTTTTTGGTAAGGTTCGTTTAACAATGAAAATTTCCGCTTGTCATTTTTTTGCCTCCATATCAAAAGAAAGATTTAGAAACTTTGTTCATATTATTTTCACGTAAAAGGCACAACTTTTGTGTTAATCGTGGAAAATTCAATTGAAAATTATAAAACCCGATTTCTGGTCGAACTACGCCAGACAAGTTTCGGTTTTAATCGTCGAAAGTATCATAAAAAATAACGTTTAAATTTATAGAAAAATGACAACAGATACAATAATTTGTACGACTGCAAAATTTTTCATCTAAAGAATTAGTCTGGTACCGATTTACACAAATCCATATTATATAAGTTTAATACAATACTTATTTAATATAATACTATACTAAATCTATTTGATCAGGCAGAAGAAACGTCAACAAAAGATAATTAAACATTAACACGTCACAGTTTTCAATGATTTAAAGTTTAATATTAAAATTTATGTGCAAAAATATTAGGGAAGTGAAAAGAATGAACCTTGAAGATCACAATATATTGCCCTTATTACTAATTGTAAATAGAAGTTGCTTGTAAAATTTTACGCCGACTTGGACTCACAAACAATTATACATTTTAGTTCCACATTATTTTTGTTATTAATTATTATTTTGACGTTAAACGTTTATACACTCTACTTTAAAATTAAATAAGATTTCACACGATGGGCCAACTGGAGTTTCCTTGACTTCTTCCGATGTCAACATGGTAAACATGCCGCTTTCCATATTTATTTTGATCCGTCGTCTACCTTTTTTGTTAGTTTTATATGAATATACTCCAGCAAGATATTTACTACTTTTCAATATTGCAAAAACGTCACCATCGGAAGTTGATAGCACAATTTGTTCTTGGATTGGCATGGGCCGAAATACATTATGTTTTTCGGCTATTCGAAATGAGTTCTCCTTTGGAAAAGTGTATCTTCGAAGTTCAAATTGCCGGCGCGGATTCATATAAGAAGTTAACCGAATAAATTGAAGTTGTTCAAGTCCATATGTAGTTCTGTCAGAAGAAATAATCGTAGTAGGTGCAGCCCTGCAGCTGGTCTCGGCTGGAGCAAACCTGGATCTATCACGAAGTGGAGGCTCGGAAAGAGTAGAAGACCTGGAACTAGGACGAAGATGAGGCTTTGCAAGTGGAGGAGACATGGATCTATCACGAGAATTAGGCTCGATAAGAACAGGAGACCTGGATCTAATACCCAGGGCAGGCTCAGCAGGTAATTGAGACGTAGTAGGGAAACATTTATCCGTAGAATGAGAAGGTTCACGTTGAGGAACACCAGGAATAGGTTGGCCATTTGGTAGGCAATCAAACTGTGAGCTTAACTCTAGAAAAAGAGAGAATTGATTAATTTTCTACTTAATTTCCATGGAAACCTTATTGAAATATGAACCAGAAATATTCCTCAAATATTATACAAACCCTGAATAGGTAGCATACGGAAAATTTTGGTTCACTATGAGGGTCATGCTTAAGATTTTGTGCTCTCTTTTATCTTCTAATTTCACAGAAAAAAGTGAAGTAAAGTTTTGTTTCGTCTAATATTTCCCGTTGTTCAAGTACACATGCTATTTGTCGTAAGCTTATCCTACGATGGAACAAAAGCTGCTGTCTGATATGGCGTCTTGAGCAGCAGTGGAAAAACGGCTTTGTTTCACCGAGGTTAGAAGAATTATTCTGATGTCATCAACTGCGTCACGCTGAAGTGAGCAAACTTCGGTAAAACATATAGAGTCAACAACAGGAAAAACGAAAAAAATGTTTCCTTACTGATATATCGCCTCCGAAATAAATTACACTATTGAAGACAAATTAGAAGTTATTTAATACCTTTTAGCAAAAAGCACAAAAAGCAACTGAAAGATAGGAATCTCTATTTCTCTCAAATTTAATGAAGTTAAACGAAGATAGAAAGCAGTGGCGTTTTCAATTATTGCTAAATCTTTAATAAAAGGGAAGCGGTTATAGGGAAAAAGATTATCCTGACAAGGTTAAAAATCGGAAATTATCTTCGATTCATGTAAGGTTTATCTGGGAAGATTAATTTTTATTGCGGTGAATCTTTCACCTAAAATCGATGTAAACTTTATCTTTCGTTTTTTTTTGTGTTTTTCTGAAATAAGTTTCATTAGGAAAACTTAATAAGCTGATTGTAGCCTCCCCCTCCCATACTTATCCCATACTTCTGGAAGTGCGTTGCAATTACGTTATATCTGGACAACATTTGTATCCATATCAAGAAAAAAATTGTGCACTATTACGAAGTTATTTCGTACTTGTGAAAAGTGCGGCATCAATACCTAACTCATGAAAATTTTAGTTTTTATGTAAGCATATGTTTTGTACTAAGATGGACGTTTTTCCGTCTCTACTTCAACTCGACCTACTTTCTGGTTTTAAAATTCGGAAAAATTCCCTGACAGTTGCAACTGTTTTCCGAATTACATTTTTATAAGACACACATGCTAGAATCCCCTCGGAATAAATGAGGATTAAATTCGTATTCATTCCGGACAAACTCATATAGAGTTTAAAGAAAAAAGCACTTCGAACATAATGCGAATTACTTTAGTCAAATTTTAATTTGCGCAAAGCTTTAAATTGAAAAAAAAAATATGCAGATATATTATAGTATTTTGTTCACCAATGTAATTCATAATGACTATCCAGGCTAATATAAGAGTGGAAACAATCCCCATGTCTTCCAATTAGTGTAAAAACTATGGGTAATGACGAACTTTCTATTCTTATCGCTAGAATGATAAGATTTTATAGTAGCTTGTTCTAACGAGTGAAGAATTATCAACAACATAATTAAAATTTAGTTAAAATTCTATTCAGTAAATAATATGCTGTTTCATTAAAGTGTATGCACACATACACAATTGTATATATAATAGAGGAATCGTTATCTTAGAGAGAATGTTTCTTTTATACTAAGCCATCGAAATATGTCAAGAAATACTCATCTAACAAAAGGAGAGGGGAGTTTTAATAATAAAAAATATTTTTGCATAAGTACGAATTTATATGCGAGCAGAATTAAATAAATTATAAGAACAAAATTTCCATCTAAAATAAAAGCGCAAGACACGCTATATGAGGTTACTTGTAACATTTTAAGCAAAATTCGTCTCACAAACCGTTTTATATTTTAGTTTCAATTTTTTTTATATTATATTATTATGCTTGGACGATTTCAGTGTACACGTTCCACTCTAAAACTCAGTTGGATTTGACTATTTGGACCAACTGGAGTTTCCTTGATTTCATCTGGGGTCATTGGGGCAAAGATGCCGCTTTCCATATTTATTTTAATCCTTCGTCTGCCACGTTTGTTAGTATTACATGAATATATTCCAGCAAAAAATTTACTACTCTTCAATATTGCAAAGACATCACCATCGAATGTTGATAAAACAATTTGTTCTTGGGTTGGCATCGGCCCAAAGACATTATACTTCTCGGCTATTTCTAACCGTTTATCAGTTGGAAAAGTGTATCTTCGAAGTTGGAATCGCCGCTGCGGATTCTTATAAGAAGTAAGCCGGATCAGTTGCGGTTTTTCTAGTCCATATATATTACAGTCATAAGAAACAATCGTGGTAGGTGGACCAATGCAACTAGTCTGGGCTGGAGGAGATCTGGATCTAGCACGAAGAGAAGGCTCGGCAGGAAATTGAAACCGGGCAGAAGAATGAGATGTTTCACATCGAGGAATACCAGGAATAGGTTGGCCATCAGGTAGACACTCAAACTGTGAACTTAACTCTGCAAGAAAAAAACGCGGAATTAGTTTCTTTTTTTTAATTCACCTGGAAATCTAATTATTCACACATGCAGCTTAACTCTGGCAGAACAGAAAAAAAATTTGCGCAATTTGGATTTGGTACCATACAAAAATCTTTCGTGCAACAGAATGATCAACTTTATGATTTTTTGCTTCGTTTTCTGTCACCTAGTTCGCTTCGTTGGGTTTCAAAAAAAAATCCATTAAAAAATCGTAGACAATCGGATAATAAATCGGAGAGACGCTTTAATAAAAAACTGTTTTTCGGAGACAGCGGTTCATAAAGCAAGGAAATTTAACAAAAACGGGGGGGGGGGGGGATTTTACACAAATCTTAAACCTTCGCCGATGAGAATGTAAAAAGCAATGCTAATTCAGGCGGATCAGTCACATTATGAAATACGCTCGGAATTAATTAAGAATAAATTCTTATTCATTTCAGACAGAAAGATTTGCGGAAAGTATGAAGTTTAATAATATGTACTTCTCCTCAAATTTATCTCGCTGAGATATTTATATTAATATATAATAAATTAGTCCAAGAATAATAATTGTCTTAACCTAGGCTATTTGTAAAGAAAAAAATTTATTATCTGTTAAAAAAAACGGAACAAACTATTTAAATTCTTTGACGCGTTTTTTAGAGTGTAATAAACTCGAATCACGTGAAGCTGAAAATCCTTAAAAAGACCAAGAATTATATTTATAGGAATGCTCTAATATTTATATTATAATTATGATGATAAATTTTTGTATTTTCTTCAAAAATCAACTATTTAATTTGCATTAAAACTATGCGAGTTACTAGAAATGATAATTTAAGAACAAATATAAAGTCCAAAAAGATCTTCCAATTTTGTATTCATCAGTTTTTGGTTGGGAGCGTAACTTTTATATTTTTCGTAAAAAACATAAAAAATTAAGTTTTAAGATAAACGTCACAAGCCAGGAAAAAATGAATAGGTCAACTTTTTTTCAAAACAAGTTACAAATTCGCCGTAAATTATTTTTTTCTAAAACCCGTAGTTTTTGTTTTATTCATAACTAATGAAATTTAAAAAAACATTTAAAAAAACAAGTATGGGTTCTCAAAAACAATCTAAAATTTTCTTACAAACTCTAAAAAATTGACCAAATAAAAAAAATTATTTCTAAAATTAGCACAATTACTTCTCTTATTGAAATTTAAAATTGCCGAAAATAGTAAATAAATTAATCATTGAACGTTTAATTTTCCACATCTAAATTCCTTCTTTATCATGCGATAATTCTGTATCGCCTAAAGTATCAAATGTTTGTTGGATACCTGGCAAATCATCGTTTTCGTTCTAAATTTCTACGTCGGAATCACACAATTCGTTCTCTTGCGAAATCTTTAGTAGACTTCTTACCTCCGGATTAAGGTTTAACTCATTCTTTTTTATTCTAAGAAGAAAGGTTAAGGAAGAATATGATTGGATATGAGCTATCCATAGCTCTGTAAAACATATCTTCTATGTTTGCTTTGCGGCTGAAAGTTCTGCTGTGAGACAATCTGTCATTTTTATCATTTTTATTTCTAGACGCAGAATCTTTTTCAGCGAGCATACTTACTGGAAAAACACTTGTTTTTACGACATCAGCACCATGCATAAGAATTTTATGCAGCGTGGATGGCATAGGAAACCACTTATTGATCTGAATGTAGAGTTCAGCCGTCGCATTCCACAATGTTTTGAATTTTATTGGGCCAATTGTAAGATGACACGAAAGGGCAATTAAAATCGTTTTGAAATTACAAAGTAACTTAGGGTCGAGGTTAAGATATGCGACAAAAAGTTTTGGCTTATCAAAAGCCTTTCGTTCTGTATTGTCATCATTAGTAGTACCAGAGTCTCCTGGTTTTAGCTTGTCCAATACCATACCTAACTTTTCCCAAAGAGTACTTTGTATTTGACTTTTTCTTTGTGCACATTCTTCTTTATGTTTAGCACTTTTCATTTGCCTAACTTTGATGTTAGCCCTGTAAAAAAAATAAAAAAATGTTTTGAAGATTCTGATCCACGCATAAAGTGGAGAGAGTCCATACAGCAGAGATTTCGGATCGGGCAGGAAGTTTCCCTTATCTTTGTTGTTGATAGTATTGAACATTTTCGGAGTTGCATGACACGTTGGACAGGCTTGCGTCGACTTAGTATTAGTAATAATATTTAATTCCTTACCATCTATTAAGGTAAGAAATAAAGTTTGTCGATTTGATCTTCAACATTCTGTTTTTGCATTAAAACAACATCTGCTGATTCTTTAGTGTACTGTATAGTAAGAGCACGATAAGATCTTGGTAATTGCGATGCTTTGTTATTCCATAGTATGACACTATTTGCGGATAACAATCGCAATTGAATAACGATGGTAACAAATAAATTTTGATCGCTCTGCAAAATGTTTTCTGCTACTAATGTGTAGTTTTGCTTAAAACACGAATAACCAGAACTTCGGTCGAAACCCCTAGAGCACATCATTATTGCTTCTATTTCTGTGACGCTTTTTCTTTGCATATACTGAATAATCACTTCTGCTTGCAAATTTGTAACTCGTTTTTTGGTATGATTCAATAAAGCTTGAAGGGTTTTGTCTGATTTTTTTCGGAAATAGAAACACTTTCCTTCAGTGGCCTGCATTCTTCTTTAGCATCTCTACTATCATTATCTGTATGCCAAATATCTGCTCCACATGATTTGGATTCCAAACGTATATTTTGAAACGCTTCCTTAGAAAGTGAATTTTTAAACAAAAAGGCTAAAGCTTCTTGTGCAGTTTTCTTTCTTAGTGAAATAGATGGTTTACTTAATAATTTCCTCATTTTGCTTGGGCTTTCTAAATTTTCTAAAATATCAATTAAAGGAACAGAAAAATTTGAATTTAACTATTCAGCATTATTAAATTCAAATCTTTCTGAATATCTTTGCGCAGCTTAAAATTTTTTTATTACGTTTAGATTTCAAACCCCGTATTTTCTTCATTAAAGATTTTATGTCTGACTCTGGGATATTTTCAATTCTCAAATTCAGTTTCGATACAATGTAATGAATAGTTGAATCCAAAGTATTATTCATTAGAAAGTCAATAATTTCTCTTTTGGTAAATTTCATTATTATATACAATATAATCAAATCCAGGAGAGAAAAAAAGCAACGAAAATTAAAAGTAAAAACTTGTAATTGAAGAAATATTGTAGAATGGTCTTGGCATATAATATGCTGATTAGGATAGTTTACGTTTGCTTAAAACAAAAAGAAGGCAACTACCTTTTTGTTTACTGCGAATCTTAAACTAAAAGATTTTCCAAGAAGTCGTCCACCTCGAATTGGACTAAAATCGGCTAAAATAAAAGATGTGAAAAGTCTTTTTAATTTTCTAAGCGCCCCTGGCAAAGAATTCTTTAAAAGTATTTTTCGCAATTTACTCAAAATAATTCTGCCGAAGACAACACTGAAGACAGTGGTGAAAATGATTAAATTATGTATAAAGGAATCGTACCATTTATTATATGAATATTATGTGAGTTTTAATTTTTATAATTTTTTTTTACCAAATAATAAACAAATATAAATTATAATGTCTTCATTATTATTTTGGTCGCCAGCTTGAATTTCCCTCGTCCGCTGTTAAACAGACGAGGATATTGCAGGACGAGCTAGCTCGCGTACGGCACAGCGCTGAGATCTTAAATCAATTGTGACTTTAAAACCATAAATCATAATTGCCTGATATTTACCAAAAAACTTCCCTGAATCCTAGCAAAAGTTTGAGTTACCGTTAATTTTAATTTTCTAAAAATTCATATCAATGTAAAACTTATGGCGAATTGAACACAACAAATTCGTATTTTGCGATTGCAGAAAAAAGTAACATCTTCTCGATTATTTCGAAAAATAATAAAGTTATAAAATTTCTTTACGAGAATAAAAATATGCGCAATAAAATTTTTTATTGGAATATATTATTAAAAAATTAAAAATTTACCTGAAAAAATATGACCCAGGGGCCAACTTAAACGACGACATTTCGAGCGTATACCCTTTTGATCACCAACGGTTCAATTAATGATTAATTCAATTGTTTGCCTTATTTATAATTTTACAAGTTGCTCATAAATTAGTAATCAATAATTTATTTTCAACAGTTTTAAATTTCGGGAGTTGAAATATTTGTGGGAATTTAATAATTCTTTTATTTTATAATTTTGTCCCAATGTAAGTGAATTTTAGTTGCAAATTTACAGAAATTATGTAATATACATCAAATGAAATAGAGTTCAACATAATAAAGAACTTAAAAAAAAAAAACCAATCGCAGTTCTGAATGAGCTGTCATCTAATCTTAAAACTTCTGTGCAGAAATGTTTGGGAAGTAGAAAGATTAAAACGTTGAAAATCGTAATGCGTTGGCTTTATTACTAATTGGAATTACGAGTTCTTTGTAATATTTTAAGCCGGCCTCCAATTCTATGAAATATTATATTTTAATTTAATTGTTATTACGGAAGATTAGGATTTACACGCTCCACTTTAAATTCCAGTACGATTTGATTCGTGGTTCCTACTGGAGTTTTCTTTACTTCATCTGATGTCAGTGGGGTAAATATGCCGCTTTCCATGTTTATTGTCACTTTTCGTCGACCGCAATTGCGAGTACCATATGAATATACGCCAACAAGAAATGTACTGCTCTCTAATATTGCAAAGACGTCACCATTGGGTGTTGCTAATACAATTTGTTCTTGGGTTGGTATCGTTCCCAATACTCTACCTCTCACGTTTATTTGAATTGGCTTATCCCTAGGAAAAGTGTATCTTAGAATTTCTTAGTGACGGTGCGGATTAATACGAAGTGTGACAATTAAGTAATGAGACTGATTCTATTGCCGCGCTTGTGGTAAACCTGAGACCTTAGAATTCTCTTCCCCTTCCCCGGAATCCTTCCCCTCTCCATTGATATATTTATCATCGCTCTAGCCTGTTTAGGTCGCCTGATGTGTCGTGTTGAGTAGACGTGTGTTTGTCTTTCTCGTTACGAAAATGGAAAAAAGAAATCTAGAGCAACGTGTCGTAACAAAATTTTGCGCCAGATTGGGCGAAACAGCTTCGGCAACGTACGCTAAAATTGTGAGAGTGCATGGTGATAGTACTGTTAGTCGTGTCCAGGTGTTTCGATGGCATAAAGAGTTTAAGAAGGGGCGTGAAAGCGTGGAACACGAGGCGCGAAGCGGGAGACCAGTCGAAGGTGAAAACGATGATCATTACCTTTTTTGATAGCCGTGGAATCTTCCACAAAGAATTTATTCCATCGGGGCAAACCGTAAATCAAGTGTACTATCGCCAAGTACTCGAAAGATTTCGAAAACAAGTCAACTGGGTGCGCCCGGACATCGCTCGTAATTGGATCCTTCATCACGACAACGCGCCGTGCCACACCGCCCTCAGCATGTCCCAGTATTTGGCCTCTAAAGGGATCACCGTGCTGCAACAGCCGTCTTATTCGCTAGATATGGCACCCTGTGACTTTTTTCTGTTCCGTAGAACAAAATCGGTGGTCAAAGGGGCCCATTTTGAATCAATTGCAGACATCCAAGCGGTTATGACGAGGATAATTGCGGACATCCCAGACGAAGTGTTCCAGAAATGTTACGAAGCGTGGAAAACGCGCTGAAATCGTTATATAGCTGCCTAAAGAGACTACTTTGAAGGAGATGGCAAATATGTAGAATAATTTTTAAATATACGGTTTTTATGGAATCAGTCTCATTACTTAATTGTCACACCTCGTAAAGAAAGTAAGCCTAGTACATTGGAAGCTGGTTAAGGCTATATGTAAATCTGTTTAAAGCAACAATCCGTGTAGTTGTAGCCATGAACCCGGTGTGAAATGGGGAAGCCCTGGATCTAGCACGAACAGAATTTTCAGAAGGAGAATCAGACTTAGCAGAAGAAGTTCTATCAGGGGAATGAGAAGTTTCACGACGCTGAATACCAGGAACAGGTTTGCCATTAGGTAGCCATTTAAATCCTAAAGTTCACACTGCACGAAGGAGGTGTGAGATAATATTTCTATTAAATATGTTAAGTTGAAACAGTAACTTCCTCCAAGTAGTTTCGACCAAACCACTAGCAAAATAATGAATAAATTCAATCTTTTTTTGCATTGTCAAAAGTAAACCTAAATATATAGCGGAGTTCCCTTAGAAAAAAGTTTTTTAAAAACTTACATTTTTATTTAAAAAATCCTAGATTATCTAATTCCGAAAATGTTTGATGCTAAAGACAGGAGAAGCCCGTTATGTGGAATGTAATAATGAACATGATATCAATTAAAGAAGATCGAATTATCCGTTTATTTAGATAAGTTTTTACCGAAATAAAAGTAAAATAAAGCAGTGAAAATTCTACGGAAAGCTGGTTTTTTAGTTCCTAGATTTACTGCTAGTGGTCACTACTGATATTTTCTTGTTACGCAGATCAGTACCCCTTTCCAACAACTGTTTTTTAGTCTAGGAAACCAAGTAAAAAGTTAGTGGATATTGAGAATCAAACAGTAGCTTTAAACAATTGGGGAAAATATTATTTTTAAAGATCTTATTCCGGCAGTCTAGGCTATATGCTTGAAATATGCTTTTCAAATAATTTTGTTAATTGCAACGACAATTTTGTTACGAGTACCGGTTTTGTATAGACTGCCTTCTTAATATTCTAAACAAACATTCATAAGCAAATCAACTTTTCGGTAACTTATTTACTAAAATACATTGTGCTTTCACGAAAACTATTCAAATTGCATTAAAAGTAATGCGTTGTCAAGAAAATTAGAAAATTTTATATTTGAAATTTAAATTGCTTGATTCTGTTTATAAAAGATTGTATGTTAAAAACTTTACAAAAGATTCTAGCATTCGTAGAGGCCAGGGAAAATGAGAAATTTGTCAGAGTTAAGTTAATTATACAGGTAAAAGGTTAAAGGTACAAGTTGTACTACTTCGTTAAAAATTAATTTTTTGTTTTAAGCAAATTTGTTTAAACATATATTTATTTTGACCTCTAAAGCATCATTCAGTACGAGAACGTCGAATTGTGACGCATAAGTGAGATAACGACTGGCTGTATCTATATTTACTCGGATAAAGCACTAAAATATTCAGTATACCAAATTATATTATGTTATAACCAATTTATTCCTTTGAAGCATTATCAAGTCTTTCCTCTTGTCGGAAAAAATGAGGCCTGTTGATTCTTTCGTGTTCACTTTTGCGGTCATCCTTAATTTAATTGGTGAATATAATAACACAAAAATACTAACAATATTCATATAATTTAATATGATGATTCCATTAAATGTCCATAACATATTCTATTACGCTTTTCAAAAATTTTATGTTTTTTTATTCGTTATGCTACTTTTTACCAATAAAACAAATAGTATGCGTTCTATCAAATCATGATTCTGAACATATTTCGAAACGTGTCGATTTAAAGATATCCGCAAGGATCAGTTTTCACATAAAAGTTGTAACTACACAGACCAATTTTTTTCTTAATCAGTCATTCCAAAACCGTAATAGTGAAAAAAATCTCGTTTAGTCGGATTTTTTTCAAATAGGGCATTTTGTTTAAATAAGTCGAAAACTAAAATATACTGTAAAATTATACTGTGTAAATTAAATTTTAGTAAGTTCTTAACGAATGTTCAAAAAATAATTATTAATGTTAAAGTCATTCATCAGAACAGTACCAAATAAAGCAAACGTATTTTATCCTGTTATTGTTGGTTCCATATGCCCGGTTAATGAAATCATCTTTCATATTTAGTTCTTAAAAGGTTTACAAAAAAAAATCCAATCCAATAACTTCTTCAAAAGTGTTCGTGTTAAGAGAAAACTTAAGAATCTGATAATTTATAATGATGACGGCAGAAAATGCAAAGTCATGATTTCTCAAATATGTGAGATAACGACTACTTATGTATATATTTGTACTCTGATGTGGCAATCATATATTCCTCATATACAGATGCTACAGAAATTTTTCACTAAAGAGTTTTTTTTTCTACGTTGGGAAAATGAAGATTGTCTGCAGCTTTGTTTTTACTTTAGCTGTCATCCTCAGTTCTATTGGTGAATATAATAACATAATATATCTATAATTTTTACATTTTCATAAAAATGAAAAGGTATTCGTTGGAGCATTTAGAACATTTTTAAGACCACCTTCTTTAAGTTTTGAAAATTCTATATACGGCTATTTGTTGTAAACAAAAGAAAAACAGTTTATCTTCGTAGCGCTTACTGATAAAAGAAATCACCAGTTTTAGCATTTCTAAAATTAAAAAAAAGGGCTAACAAAAATAAAAATTTTAAGCTAACCAACGCCCGATATGAAAAAGGTTCGACACTGAAATAAGAAAAAAAAACAATTCTACTTGATGCACCAAAAACAAGCTTCTACAAATTAGTTATTATACAATTTTGTGCAAGACGCGTAGTTTTTGTTAATTCGTAAAAAAGAGCAGTAGAACTTTTTTTATTTAATTTTTGTACCAACGTCACAAACTATGATAAAAATGAATTGAAAAAAGTTTCTCGTCCAAAAAGCCGCTACAAATTTGTTACTATTTATTTTTAAATTGGATGCTTGGCATGAAAAAAAAAGATTAATAGACAAAAGTTGCTTACAAAAAAGGGATATGCAAATTTCTTACTAATACTTTGCAGATAAAGCGGGTGTATATACTTTTAATTGTTAAATACAATATTAAAAGAAAAAAATTAAAATCTAGGGAAAACGATACAAGAGACGAAAAAAATGAAGAGAGAAAAGTTGTTCAACAAAAAAGGATTACAATTTAAAAATATCATTGTATTTTTCTTTATATATAAAGTATATATAACATTTTTATTATTATTATTATTATTATTTATATGGCTCACGCTAAAACCGTAAACTTCATGATAATGTCCCTTTTCTCGTCCTTGGAGCAAAATAATATAATTTTTAACCTAATAGCACGATCTTTATTGACTTGCGCACGCTACGAAAATATGTTTAAAGAGAAAAAATGTCCTGCTCGGAAGACACACGGAAGTCGCGTTTATCATGCACGTCAAACAGAAAATAATTTTCAAACAAAAATGAGGTATTTTTAACCAGATACTAGAACCTAAACAAAATAATTTTCCAATTTGCCACCAACAGTTGGGCGCACCAACAAAGAGTTAAATTTTTAATTAAGAGCGGGAAATTTTCAAAAAGAGAAGACGATACTTTAAGAAAATAGTTTACTTAAAATAAAATCACCCCTTAAAAATATTTACTGAATTTTCAATGAAATAGGTTAATTTTCAACCGACCAGGACATTTTATACCAAATAGTCGAATTTACAAAAATCTCAAAAAGTGATTGTCAAAACATTTTATTATCATTTAATAACTCTTATCAAAGGAAAATAATAATTTCTTATGACTTGTTTCACATTGTTCTAAGAAAATTTGACATAGAATGTCTAATGTTTCAAGATATAAGAAGCAAATTAAAAATAATTACTCATAGTAAAAAAATCTAAAAGAAGAACAAAATTAGTATTTATCTTATAAATTGATTCAAACATCTGATATAATTTTTGAGAAACATACGTATCATCAGCCGAGGATGTTCCTTGAGATCATGAACACGTGTTTTATTAATTGGTCACAATGGTCGTTTCTTTTCAAATTATATTTTGTAAGTTTTATGTTGCAGTAAAAACTGGTATAAATAATTAATAATTATTTCCCATAATTTTTATTAAATCATCAGAAAGATAATTTCTGCAATGAAACATTGAATTCAGCCAAAGGTATCGGAGATACACTTTCTGAGCAATAAACATGAATCTTTTATTTCTTCTTGCAGAATGCAGTTCCCAGTCTGATGGGAATCGTAATAAAGATCATAATCCCGATCCTTGTTCTTCTTCTTCTGGCAAACGACATAGGTCTGACCGGACTTTCAGAGAAGAGCTTACTTTTCGTGCCAGGTCCAGGTCTCCTGCTAGCAGCCCTCCTATTAAAGTACTTGGATATTTACTTGAACAACTTGGATACCTTCGACTTATTCCCCACACAAATCAAAACCTTCAATTTGAATTTAGAAGATATTTTTTTACACCAAATGAACTAATTTGTTGGCGAATAGGTGGAAAGAACTGTATTCCCATACCAACCAAGGAGCATATTGTATTATCAGCATCGAACGGAGACATTTTTGCAATATTAGAGTATAGCGGGGTACTTCATGGAATATATAAGAAAGATAGATATCATTCACGAATAAAAATAAATATAATGAGCGGCGACATCTACAATTTGACTCCGGATGAAAAAAAGTATTGTCCAGTAGGCGTAAGAAATCCAATCTTCCCAACCAGTTTTATTAAAGCTTTTGCAAATTACGATTCACTACAGTCCGAAGAAAATCCCAATAACGAAAGTCATCTTGGTTCTCCTTCTTCTTCTTCTGCCAGACAACATTTACCTTACCGGACATCTCCTCAGGAGCCTTCTTTTGATCTAGTACTTAACTGTGCAATAGAACAACTTGGATATATGCGACTCATTCCTCGTACGAACCCGAATCTTCGATTCGAATTCCGAAGTTATTATTATGCAGATGATAAACCAATTTGTTGGCGAAAAGATGGAAGGATCTTTATTCCCGTTCCACCAAAGGAACATATTGTATTATCAGCATCCAATGGTGACATTTTTGCAATATTAGAGCATGATGGGTTTCTTAGTGCAATATATAGGACAGGTCAAAATCACCCGCGAATAAAAATGAACATGATCAGTGGCGCAATGTATAATTTGACTCCACAAGAAATGAGGGATTGTCCCGTGGGAAAAAATCGCCCAATCTTCCCAAACACTTTTATCAAAACTTCTGCAAGTTCCGATTCACTACAGATTAAATGGAATCATAATGGCCAAAGTAATCCAAGTTCTTTTCCGCCCAGTCAACATTCACCTGACCTGCCGTCTCCTAAGAAGCCTATTTCTTCCAATACCTTGGCTCTTTCGGGCAGGCTGACCTCTGATCGTATACTTGGATATGCCAAAATAAAACTTGGATATATTCGACTCATTCCACGTACAAATCAGAACCTTCGATTCGAATTTCGACATTATTTTCATAAGGATGATACACTTATTAGTTGGCGAATAGATAGAAAGAACTATAGTCCCGTGCCAACCCAGGAATATATTGTATTGTCGACATCCAATGGTGACATTTTTGCAATATTAGTATCTGATGGGGTTCTTAGTGGAATCTATAGGAGAGATAGATACCAAAAGCGAATAAAAATGAACATTATCAGTGGCGCAATGTATGATTTGACTCCACAAGAAATGAGGGATTGTCCAGTGGGACAAAATCGCCCAATTTCCCCAAAAAATTTTATTAAAATTATTTCAAATTATGATTCACTACAGTCTCCACAAAATAGCAATGGCTAACATCATTCTGGTTTTCCTTCTTATTTTGCCAGATAACAATCAGTCCAGTCCTTCTCCGGGCAGGGCTCCTTCGCATAAAGTACTTAGATATATAAGGGAATATCATGTAAGCAAAAGTCACCCAATGTGTCCATGTTGATTTAAAGAAATTGTTTCAAATAAAGATTCTCCTCAGTACGTTAATCATTAATTCAACAGAAAAAGTGTGATTAAAATATGGTAATGTTTTTATTCCGTAGTCGCATGAAAATTAAATTAAATTATATAAATGCTATTGTATCAAGTTTATCAAGGCCCCGCTTTTTTTATCTGTCAATAACTTCCGATCCGAGTTTTCGGAAACAAAATATCGCGAACAACGCTAACAGAATTTCAATGATTTTAGTAGCTGTAGCGTATAATTTATGAGAAATTGAGTTTAAATCATGAACAAACTTTTAATATAAATTTTTAATATAAATACTGAGATTGAAACAAATTGTTTTACTTTCAGATGTATCGATTTTCGAGTATATATAAAGTATAATATGACAGAAGACGGAAGAATTTTTTTGAACACGTGCACTTTTAATCATATTTTATCTGAACAACCTCAAGTACGCATATGTTTTAAGCCACATTAACAGTATAATGATCAGATTCAAATATTCTTTTTCCGAAAAATTTCCAAATTAAAAAAATTATTTAATTGAAAATTAATGATTCTTTAAAGTCGGTGTACCATTAATTCTGTGTAAAAATATCTTAACAAAAAATAATATTTTTGGAAATCTGAAGTCAAATTAAAATGTATATGTAGTTAAAAATTAATTTTTTAACTGAAAATTGAACTATTCCACGTTTTGTTAAACTTTATCCTGTATATTGGATAAGTTAGAAATTCTTCTTTTTTGCTAGAACATTATTCATCTTACTCAAAAATTCATCTTTTATAATCTTTAAAATTTAATTGAAAATCTTTTTTTGTTAGTTTTTTTTTATTCCTCACAGTTTCTATGTAGAAATTTATTCTTATTTTTTTTTATTATATTTTTACCCTGTACATTGTTTTAGTTAAAAATTCATCTTGTTTGGTTTACAATTCAATACTTTGGTAAAATTACATTTTATGATAAAACTATGCAAGATACAAAAAAAGATGAATGAATAAAAATTGTTTTGCTAAAAAATCTAAAAATGTCTTAATGTCAAAGGACAGCTTATGTGCAATATCGATTCCATCAAACGACTACACGCATGCAATGAAGAAGATTTGAGTTTCTTATTTTTTCTGCCATCAACTCTAGTTCTGTCGTGGTTCGTTCCTTAGTTTTTGTTGCATGCTCAAACATAAGCAGCCTACATAATCTACTGGATGCAGGATAATCGTTTCAACAAATTGTAAAGGGCTCTGCACATTCAGAACAATTCGTATCATTCTTATAGGAAAGGTTTTAATTATACGTAATACCACCATTGACACCATAAAAATCCCTGCATCAGATTCTTCTGCTCCACAGAAATTTTGATTATATTCGCTCTGGTCAGATAAGCCATCACAACCATATTTATATTGACACTTCATCACGACATTTTTCCCTCCCACTATATCCGGTGGCAAAATATTTGAAATTTCCAACATACGCTTCACTATATGAATGCACAAATCTTGCAAATCGACCCTGACTCTGTAACTTTCATACTTTTGTCGGGTGGAAGGCACTCTCTCTTGGCTTCTTCAAGACTTTTCTAAAAAGAAAAAATGTCAGCTTTATGTGCTTTAGCTTGTCTTCCAATAGTTTCATATTGATCTTTCGTCAATTTCGTGTCTTCAGCAAGAGAAATAGCTTCTTATAAAGTGAATGGCTCCATTTGACCTTTAAATTTTTTATGTTATCCATGTTCTTCATCTCCATCTCTCGATATTATACTTCTTATCTCCTTAACCAATATCTTCTTTCCAGAAGAGCACAAATTATTTAAAAAAACATTCTTAATTTCAATTTGAGGATCAGAGTCAACAGGAGATGATTTTTTCCTTCTTTTAGTCGATTTACAACTGGTTTAAAAATCTTCTGAAGACCTTCTGCCTACTTTAGTGTGATCCAATGCCATTATGGATTCAGATGATAACCATGTACTGTTAAGTTTGGAAAATTTGTCTGCATTATAGAACGCAGTGTTCCATATTTTTTCAAAAGACGGAATGAAGTGCCACAACAACATTTCTCTGGTCAAATTGACTTGCTCTATCAAGTTAGCCGTGCGAAGGTAATCTAATAAATTCTTACGTCTTTACTAGAACTTTCGATCACCAGATCACATAGAATCTTATGTGGAACTCTAAAAGAATTTATTTCTAAATTATATGTATGCATTAACACGCTCACATACACAGAAAAAATCAAATATACTAGAAACTAAATAGCTCAGAACATATCAGTAAAACCGATGAGCAAACTTTTTTTTCATAAAAATGATTAATCTGAACAAAAAAGTGAATCTTTGTCTGAAGTGTATACAAATACGGTTCACGGTTTAAAAAAACTCAAAATCAAATTCCTTTAGCGATGATGATTTCTTCTACCAAATCACCCCAGTATACTGCGCGAATAAGAAAAACAATCAGCTAAACAAAAGCTTGCGTTGTTTTCGTTGCCTAACTTCAGATCAATGAGACTGTCATTTTTTTCGCTAAAGAAGTAACAAATAAAGACCAGCTGCCATTGAACTAAAAATGCCTTGGGATTTAGCATTATATTCACCAATAAAATGCAGGATAACTGTCCAGGTGTAAACGAGATTTTGAACGACGCTCATTTTTTTAAATTAGTTTAAAGACTAATTAATTCGTCATTTATACTTAATTATATAATCTCAATCTCTGTATAATATAATATAGAAGTAAAGCTTATCTTTCAGAGATATTTATACTTGTATGTTATAAATATGTTTAAAAAATTGGGATACAAAGTAACGATGATGAAAAAAATTATGTTGGAGTTATTTAGGTTATTTAGTTTTTGAATAAATACAAAAGAACAAATACAAAATTACATTCGAAACTGTAAGACAAAATATTGGAGTTTTGAATTCGCAAGCTTGGTTCAAAAAATAACACAGCTACACAAAAAAAAAATTTGACTGATCTGTAGGGCAGACCATGTTTGCTATATATTTTTGGGATCGCTGAATCGGAATCAACGGTCTAAAACTCCCAGCACGTCAGGGTCCTGACATAACCTCAAAAAGCCATAAACCTTTTTTAGTGCCTTTTTCTGGGTCTCGAGGTCAGATCATGTTTATTATATGTTTTTCGGGTCGATGAATCCGAATTCGAGGTCAAAAAACCCTTAAGCACGTCATGGATCTGTCATAACTTCAAAAAAATCTTTTACAATTTTTTTCAAGTCCAATAGTCAGACTACATTTATTAAATTACGGATAAAATTAAAGAGAGGTGGGGAAAAAAGTAGAAGTATAGTGCGGATTATGCAGAAAAAATGGTAGTTGTGAAAATGTTAACAATTTTTTTAAATTATAGACATCTTACAGTTTTTTATTTACCAATATAATTCAGGATGAGTGTCAAGATGAAGACGAGATGAAGAACGCTCATCATTTTCTCAGGTTACGATGAAAACTGTTTTTTGTTGTTAGTAAAGAATTCAGTTAATAGTATATCTAAGGAACAATCTAGTGTTTTACTATTTGCATTTATGATGTCATAGTTGTAATCTCATATAAGGACATCTGTATTATCATATAGAGATAGTAAAATGTAATAACATTTTACAAATTAGTCGTAGTTTAGTAACCTTAATTATTAAACCTTAAATTATTTAAAACATTTGCAAATTTTATGCCGAGCATTTTGAGGCTATATGCTCTAGCAAGCTTAATATTTTAAGATCCTAAGATGTACATGTTATAAATCAGTCCAAAAACTTTGATACCTTTGATAAGCGCTTCGCTTGAAATAGCCATAAATTATTTAATGCATTTGCAAATATTTTTAAAATCTTGCTGAGGTGACAGCGGGGATTTATTGATAAAAAGTGTTATTTTAAAATCCTGTGGACATAATATCTTTCCTAAAATTGCGTCGTGGATGAGGCTACCTGGGAAAAAATTTTTTTTTTCTTTATAAATTTGTTAAATATTTTTTTTTGGTCCGAGATAACTTGGATATTCACTTCTATTCACTAGATATCTTAAAGTAAAATAAAGAAAGATTTTTTAAAAATATTTTTTTAAAGAAATTTTCCTTCAACAATGGAATTGAGCTATCTCGCTTTTCACGAAGTTTCAGTTTTAAGGCAGTTGTCGTTATGAATAGTATTTTCTAAAAGCAGAAAGGCCATTGCCGATAAAAAAATTAAATACTACAAAAATATTATTTACTAAGATAAAACGCTTATCCTTGACCTAACTTTTGATTTTTATCCCTAAAATGATAAGATTTTATAGAATCTAATTTCAATAAGAGAAAATATTGTGCACAGCTTTTCAGCATCTAATTTAAAAAAATTGAATGCTTATTTCCTAAAACTGTCATCAACAAATTAAAAAAAGATATAAAATAGAGCAATATGACATCCTTTTCTCGAGAAAAATAATAAGGTTAATAATACAAGTTATTCAGTTAATAATTATTGTACGTTTCAACTTAAAAATATTATTATTATTGTCTAATTTTACGACTTTGCAATAAGCTGTATTATATTTGGTCCTACTTATTATCTGCTTGAGAAAACTAATGAAATATTTTACTTTTTTTAAGTCTGATAAACTGTAATTATGTAAAGTTAAAATTTTTCAAGAACATCAAGAAGTTTGTTTATAAGAATGCTTTAAAATTTTTTCCTACGATCAATTAAAATTTTTCTTTTTATCGTTTCTAGCAAACGACCTTGTAGAAATATGAATTTTAAGATCAGATACAAAAACAATATTTATGTCAAAAGAAGAAAATTATTTAATAATACGAATTATTTATTTAGAGAAAAGTAAGACAAATGTAGAAAAAATTAAATTTTTGAATTCTTATGTAGAGAAAGTATATTGATATTAGGTTGAAATTTAGTTTTCGCGATTTCATCATATCTGGAGGTTTCCGGATTTACTGAGTAAGCAAAAATTGTTTGTGTTTCCGTATCTGTCTGTCGTTTTCTTCTGTTGAACTGTGAACTTAACTCTGCAAGAAGAATCAGAGGATTAACTTTCTGTTAAAGTATGTTAATATATCGTGAACTCTTTGAGGAAAAAATTGCGATGCCCGTCTGAGGACCGTGAGGGAAGATTACGCTGGCGAATCTTATTGGAAACTAAACTAAAAATATTTAGCGAAAATTATTCGGAAAGGAAAGTTCATCCTTCTGAGACATTATTGTTTATATTTCATGAATCAGTCCAAAAATTATGCTTATCTTAATCAATACGTATTATGGACAGTATAACGGTATCAGATGCAAAACATTTTAATGAAGACTTCAAATCTATTTAATTCAAATAGTAAAACTTAACTGATGAACATTTATAAAGTCGTCCTTAATGTTCGTAACATTTTTTTTAATAACAGCTTTTGAAAAAAATTCAAGTTGACAAGTAAACTGTTTTCATTCCTTCCACAACAAAGGAAATTGATGGTTTATTTCCTAAAATTATTATCGAAAAATTTAAAGAAAACATAAGATAGAGCACTGTTGAGGATCTATGTGGGGGGTGGGGGTAAGAGAAATTTCCCTTCTCCAAGAGTTTCACCACTGGTCAATTTTTTAATTAGAATTCCTCAAATATTTTGAAACTCATTTAATCCCCCTTCCTCCAAAGAATTGGTTTTGGATCCGCTCGTGTAGAGAAAAAGAGAATGCTTTTCTCGAAAAAACAAGCTTACATTTAGAAAAGCCCATCACGTTTAAAAATTCCGTTAGAAGCGATAAGAAAAAAATTTGGCACTGACGTAAGTTGTAATCAGTTTATTTTCTGAAATGTTATTTTAATGTGGTAAACTGCAGTTACATAAAGTCAAAACTTTCAAGATGACCAAGAAGGATATTTATAGAAGTGCTTTCATCTTTCCTCCTATCAATTTAAAAATATCTTTTTGTAATTTTTCGATTTACGGAATGATGAGAAGACAGTTGGTAAATTGCAATTTTTACTTCTACAAGTTAGTGAGAAGATATTGGTTTTAGGTGAAAATTGGCTTTTGGTGATTTAATCAAATCTTGATGTTTTCAAATTTACTAATTCAGCAAAAATTGTTTTTATTTTGGTTGTCTGTCGCTATCCTCTGTTAGGGCAATAACTTTTCAATAAATTATCGTGCCAGAATGCCCCCAACAAAAAATCACAAGTTCTTTAACCAGCTATTTTGACTAGAGTCTGTTTGTGTTATTGAAAATGCTTCACGAAAAACCAATGAATTCATTTTTTAGATAAAATATACAAAATATAACAAGAATGTTAAAAACCAAATTACGCATCAAATAAAAATTTCAATTTCTCGATGGAACTGTGAAGGACACGATCAAATAGTAAAAAATATTACTAAAAGTTCTATTTTCTACTGAAACTAAGTGGGGGCAAAAAATTTTAATTGACGCAATTGTTCACCACAAAATCTATTAAGAAAAGCAGACTCTTTTTAAATAAGATGCATAACTTTGGTTAAATCGTGAAAAAGTTGGATTAAAAAACATAAATTTTAGTCACTTATAGTATTTTAAACAGAATTCGGCTCACACAATATGGTATATTTTAGTTTTACATTTTCTTTGTAATAAAATCAATGGTGTAGACAGTTGAGGTTTATACGTTCTACTTTGAAACTAAATAGGATTTGACGCGCGGGGCCAACTGGTGTTTCCTTGATTTCGTCTGAGGTTAATACAGTAATCATGCCGTTTCCCATGTTTATTTTCACCCGTCGTCTATTTCGAATGGACCCCATATATGAATAAATTCCCATAAGACATCTACTATACTTCAATATTGCAAAGACGTCACCATCGGTTGTTGATAATACAATTTGTTCTTGGGTTGGCATCGGTGCAAAGATTTTCTCTTTTATGTTTATTTGAATTGATTTATTTGTCGGAAAAGTGTACCTTCGAAGTTCGAATCGCCGGTGGGGATTCATGTAGGAAGTGAGCCGAATAAATTGAAGATGTTCAAGTCCATACATAATTCTATCAGAAGTAACAATCGTGGTAGGTGGAACCATGCAGCTGTCATTGGCTGAAGAAAACCTTAACCTGGTACGAAGAAATGGTTTGGCTAGAGCAGGTGACCTGGATCTAGGACGATCCGAAGGATCAGTAGACGATTCAGACGTGGCAGGTTTTTTATCCGAGCGAAGAGTACCAGGAATAGGATCGCCATTAGGCAAGCAATCGAATTGTGAACTGAGCTCTGCAAGAAGAAACAGTGGGTTAATTTTCTTCTAAAGTCTGTTAACATTTCATAAACATGTTGGGCTAAATTAGCGAAACAAGACTAAGGACTTTAAGGGAAGAGTTCCTGGAGGAGTCTGATCTAAATCAATCATTATTGGAAAAATATAGTGCAAGATAAATATACGCAAGAAATGTTGGTCCAAGGAAATCCAACCATCCTCCGAGTATTCTGCGACTTAGGAACATCTTCAAAAAACATAGCCCGACTTGCATCCGACTAGTACCCTATCTTTATTGAGGACAAGTGAGACCATTTCTACACATGGCTTTGCCTTTAATTTATCTCTTCCAGTCCTAAATGTATTAGGTTCTATAATATTTTCATTACACACTCAATTTATTGTTAATCAAACACAATTACACAAACTTTTTAGTTTTATATTCAAATAACATGGTCAGGTCAAATAACAATAAATTTTGAGATAAGAAATTCGAGCTTCTCATAAATTACGTAACAGGTTCCGGGAGAGGGGACCCAATCACGGTCTGGTACGTCATTTAAGGAGGGGGGATTTATAAGCTTACGTAATATATTTTTCGAATTAAGCCTATACAAAATAGATGTATCCAAGATTATTCTGTAACCTTAAAGTTAAGTAATGACAATAAAACATTGCACAATAAAGTAATCCAATAAAAGATTTTAAGAAGTTGTATAATCTTGATTCAGTACGTTTTAATTAGGATTGATTATAATCACAATTCTTCCTCAACATGATTAGGTCACCTTAGTTAATTCTTCTTATTTTGATACCCTAATTCTCAAATTAAAATAGATATGATTAAGTGCAGAATCACATACAAAAATCATTCTTAATCATAAAATAAAATATATATTTAAAAACCCACATTCGCTTTGATAAATTTTTTTTTGAGTCGGCTCTTAGTAATCTATATATATATATATATATATATATATATTTAAAAACAAGTT
>JAAAKG020013855.1:0-20793 GCA_010014905.2 Druon quercuslanigerum | reverse complement strand
AGTTTTTGTTTTATTTACGTTAATTTTAAGGCCCATGCTCTTCATGCTTGTATTCAATTTATTCAACATTCTTTGCATATGTAAAGAAAAATATCTTTTTAACAAGCAACTAAATTAATCAACATTTTAAGGAATTCACAAAAATCCTCTTCAATTTCTGAAACATATAATTGAATTCAGCAAAATTTTCTTGAAATTAGAAAAACTTTGTTGAATTCTGCAGATTTCTCTTGCATTCAAAAGAATTTTCTTAAATTCTGTATGGTTCTGTATAAATATCTTGAGCATAGTAAGAATCCTTCAGAATTATGTAAAATTCTTTTCAATTCAGTAGAATTCTCTTATATTCAGTAGAATTCTCGTGAATTCAGATTTTTTTTTGAATCTGAAAAATTCTCTTCATTTTGGCAGAGTTCTCTCCAATTCGGTATAATTCTCTCGAATTCAGTACAATTCTCTTTAAAAAAACTCCTCCATCAGTACATTTTACTAACCATGTCTCATGTGCCTTCAACTTATGCAACAAATAAAGTTTTAAACTAAAAATAATCACCTGAGATACCGTTCCTAGCCTCTAATTCCTATTTTCATCTCCCCTCTAATATTCAGCATCCTCCAGAAAAATTGCCCGAGAACATTTACAGACCACGTCTCAGTTGCCTTTAACTAAGTTAGCCAAGCGAAATTTCAAATTAATAATATGCATGTGCGATACTTTCCCCAAATTCTTGTTCATATTTTCATCCCCATTGTGCTATTTAGCAAGGTAGAAAAGCAATCCCTACTACATTAAACAAACCTGATCTCAGCTGGCTTCAACTAAAACAGCCAACAAATTTTTTAAATCAAGGGTTAACACCACTCCAGCAGCAGAAGAAAGTCTAACTTTGACGATTTATTTTAAGAGTATAAAAAAAGTAATAGGATTTCTTTTTAAAATGTTTGTTAAATAGATATTAGAGTATGCTGTCTTGATTCCACTTTTGATATAAAATGGCGGCGACAGAGCCTGTCCTGAAAATATCCTTTTTTTAAAAGACCTTCACCGGAGGACGTCTTCCCAGTTTGAAAAAAGTTGTTTCGAGAAAAACTCGTTTAAAGTTTTACAAACCCTTAAATCCTTGAAATGTTCTTATCACTAATTTGCGATACCAGCACCTTATAAAGGTTCAACTACACATTGTTTTTATGTTCCTAAAGTACTGTTTAGGCCAAACAAAAAAATTGATTTTTCCAAAATCCTAGAGTGGTGTTACCCCTTAAAAATATTCACTTTAGTCACCTTCTCAAAACTCTCTTATATACCCCTATCCTTATAATAATATTAGACAGTCCCACAAAATCCATCCTAGTTTATTTAACGAATCCCATCTTAGCTGCTATAAACTAAAACACCCAAAAAAATTTCAAATGAAGAATAATCACCCAGGGTACCTTTCCAAGGCTCTAGTAGATATCCACATTCCTACAATAACATTCAAAATTACCAAAAAAACCATTTCTAGTTTATTTAATAATGAATCCCATCTCATCTACCTTTGGATAATGCATCCAACGAATTTTAAATGATAAATAGTCATCCCAGAGTCCCAGACGTTTTGCCAAGCCTCTAATTAATGTCGTCATCCCCACTGTAATATTCAGCAGCCTCGAACAGTAAACCCTATTACATTCAACAAACCCCAAGTTAGCTGCCTTATACTAAAATTGCCAAAAAATTAGAAATTGAAAATAATCACCTCAAACACTTACCGAAGACTCTAGTAGATATCCTCATCCCTGCAATAATATTCCATAACCTCTAAAAACCAACCAAATACATTTAACAAACCCCATCTCGGCTGTATTTCACTAAAACGGCCAAGAATATTTAAAAATAAAAATAATCAACCCAAACTCCTAATTTCTTCAATAATATTCTACAGCCCCAAAAAACTCCCCTAATATATTCAGGAAATCCGATCTCGGTTGCATTCGGCTAAAAGAGCTAAAAATATTATAACTTAAAAATAATCACAACAAGCTTCTACCCTAGATTATATTAGCCGTCCCCACCTCTACAATAATATTAAATAACTTTAAAAAAACTTCCCTTAGTATATTTAATAAACAACCCCCGGTACATTTGCTTAGCTCTTTCTCAGTTGTCTTCAATACAAAATAATCACCCCAAGAATCTTCCTAAGCCAACAAAATTTTTAATTAAAAATAATCACCTGCGATACCTTCGCCAGGAGTACGCAAGCTTGGATGGGGGTTGTTAAATTTACAAAGGATTGTTTCTGCGGTTAATTAATGCTGCTATAGTTTTTGTACTGCCTAATGTTATCAAAGGTATCAGGATATTTAATAGAGTATTTTAAAGTTGTCTGAGGTGACTATATTTAATTTGAATTTTTTTGGCTGCTTTAGTTAAAGGCAGCTGAGACCATGGTTGATTTTTTAAACTTGTTGAAGATTATTTCAGGGTTCGAGATATCGTCTAGAATTTTTGAAAGGTCTCTGACGTGTTTATTTTTATTTTGAGATATTTTTGTTTGTTTTAGTTGAGGTGCAGACAAGATTGAGTTTGTTAAAAATGTACTAGGGGTTGCTTTTGGGGATTGCTGGATATTACGGTCGGGATGATGATAAGAACTAGAGTACAGGAAAGGTACTTTAGGTAAATACTGTTTGTTTGAAAATTTGTTGGCTGCTTTAGTTAAAGGCATTTGAGAATAAGTTAGTTAAATGTATTGATGGTGGTTTATTTTAGTTTGAATTCTGCTGAATTCAAGATACTTCTGTTACACTCAAGAGAATTCTACAAAATTCAAGAGAATTCTACATAGTTCAAGAGAATTATGTTTGATTAAAGAGAATTCTGATAAAATAAAAATAATTATGCTATACCAATTAGAATTCTGCTGAACTCAAGAAAATTCTACTGCATTCAAGAGAATGTTGCAGAGTTCAAGAGAATTATGATGTAGTCCAGAGAATTCTAATGAATTCACGAGATGTTTATTCAGAATTCAAAATAATTCTACAGAGTTTAAGAGCATTCTATTGAATTCATGAGACTGTAGACTAATTTGGTTGCTTGGGGAAAAGATATTCTTTAATTTTTGTTTCTCTTCGAAGGTTGCACCAGAGAGTGACACCTACAGGAAAAGTAAATGAAGGAAAAATTTTACAAACTGAAATTGTTTATGCACGCACTTTAGTTGATGGACTCTCTAGCACATGGACTTTCGACCATCTAACTAGTGCTTGCAGTAATGATTACCTTTTTCAAAATTCTTTTATTATTATTTTTGAGGTCTTTTCTTTTGTATTCAGAAATATGAAAATGGTTTTTGAATTCTGGGATACCCTGTATAGCGTGTATAGTGTTGATAGGTAAAAACCTGACTGACAACCTCCACGTGAGGTACTTTGAGCGAACTTAAAAATGGTCTGGCAAATGTTAGTAGTGCACGGTAAAAATATGCTTCCTATTGTAACTGTGACTATTCCCAAGATTTTATTTATGCTTTTCCTAATCTCCTATTTTACCCTATAAATCAGGATATCAGGATAAGTCATATGTTATAGAACACAAAAAAGGTAAAAAATACAATCTGTAAAAAACATTGCAAAAGCGTATCTATGATTTCTAATGATTCTTATTTGAGATTCATGACTTAAAATTAATAAGGCCCCTCGTTTTAATGGAATCGCATACTTTGTAGACGCCAAAAAAATAATTGTTGTTTTTTAACTGTAAAGTACCATTGGGAACATATTCGAAAAATAAATGTTGGCGGTACCAAAAAGCTTTCATTAAAAAGGAACTTTTTTTAAATTTCAAAAATTCTGTTTATTCTTTTTTATTGCTAGAATTGTCTCTCCATTTGTTATAACCGCTGTAAAGCTTGTCCTATATATATTTGAACCATCAAAGTTGATAAAACCATTCTTGCGCAAATTTTTTTTTTACTTTATTTTTCAAAACCCTTCTACAACTTTTGTAAAAAACAATTTTTTAAAGTTTGCACTTGGGATATATTAATTTTATAATTGTAGAAACTTACTACACACATATGAATCAAGTACCTAAAAGGGCAGACTAACCATTCGTACCTAGGTATGAAAAAAATGAATTTATTTCATTTAATGGATCTTACCTCTAAGGATTCACGAGATTGCAGGTAATAAACAACCTGATTCGATTGTGCTGCCCGCCGCATGGATGTCGCAGCCAAATTGAAAGCTGAAATTTTTTCAGAAGGATTGTGTATCATTCTTGTTGCAATTTAAATCTGTTTTTTCTGCCGAATTCAAAAATCAATCACATTCTTTAACTATTGGATTCTCTTCAAGAAACTAACACACGTTTTGCAGATTTGGTCTCGTCTTCTTCGACAAAGGACATCTATTCTTACGACATGTACATTAATTCCCTTTTTCTTATGAGTTCTTATTGGAAGAGTGATTTTTGCATAATTAGGATGCAACCCATCTGTCGCAATACTGGGACCATTAAAAAAATTTTAAGGATAAGTCGCCGAAAAAGAGGACAGGGTTGACATCAGTTGGTTGCGGCCGGTGGACCACTGCCCGTAGGATGTGGCTGTCTATGGGGTGGTTTTCGAGATCAATAGGCGAATGCGCGTGCGCGGGCCCCATTCTCATGTCTCATGAGAGAGGATTTCTCACCTGGCGCGCAGAATCCCATAAGAGAGCAAAAAAGTTCGTCCAGCATTCGGCATTTATGTTTTCATTTATTTATGTTGGCCGTGCCTTGTACCCACTTGGCTGTTCCTTTTGCTTTGCGAAATTTTGCGGAATTTTTCCTCGATGATAATAAGAGTTTTTGAATCGAGGTGTTATGAGTCTTAAGATTCTGAGATTTGGAGGCTTTTTGGGGAAAGGTATTAGATTCATATGAATTTGGACCTAACCTGTTTTTGTCAAGTTTCTTTATAATTAGTCACAGAAATGATGTCACCCAATGGCACGTGGGGGGAGGGGGGTTATGGCCCCCGTATGTCAAGGAAATAATGTAGGTCAAACCCTTACCTTTTTTCATCGTCACACAAATAATGTAGCTCACATACCTTCTGCTTTTCAAAATCTCGTTATGGGCAGGAATGCCACAATTATATTACAAGTGTCTTTTTTTTGAAAATTAATTTTTATATATGAAAATTGGACTATTCCATTTTTTGTTAACAACTGATCCTTAAAAAGTAGAAAATTCAACTATTTTGTTGAAAATGTATGTATTCATTCATCTTTAATGGTTAAAAGTTGAATTAATTTTTTTACCTCGCTGGGGCCTTTCACCATGTCACAGGGCGCGTCCTCGGGTTGCTGAAATTCTCAATCCGCTGAAAGTCGGCTAAATATAATTTACAAGCTAAATAAGCAGTCATGGACAACGGTCCAGGGATGAACCCTTTTCAAAATCAAAAACAAAACACCCGGGGGCAGTCGGCAACTACCTACCCTACGCACCGACCAGACTACCTTGTCGTTGCTTTAGGTAGGGACTGATGCGGACCTACGTGAGTGTCGATGCCGGGGGGTCAAACCAAACGGTAAAGCCACGACGAACATAATGACCGGGAGCTGCTAAGAAGAGTTTGAAACGCCAAATGTTAAATCAATTGATCGCAACAATCATTAATACGGAGACAACCCAATAAAAAATTTAATGACGAACAGATGAAAGCAATTGAAGCAGCATTGAAAAAGAAAATCGATGGGGATGAAGTGTTTGGAACTGGGCTCATTGAAGCTGATGGCGAATTACAACCTTGAGCGGGATCTAAGATCAAAGTGATCGCAAGCAAAGATCTTCCATGACCTTGAAAACAGGAGGATGAAAGGTTATCAATGTCATGGCAGGTAGTGAAGCTATCCAACTTGTAATTACAGCAGAGCTAGGATTGGTCGAGAGTCTCAAGAAGATCAACTTCAGGCGTGAGTATGGAATGAATAGGATCAATATGAAGATTCTCACAAAAACTACAGTTACGTTTGAATACATAAATCCGGATCTGTTCTCGTAATATGTGTAGGAGACAACTGGAAGTTAAAATAGACACTAGATATCCTCGTTCCAGTCTGGATTTTATCCGGATCAACCTTCACCAAGTGAGAGGCGAGTCTTCTATCTTACGCAGACGTTTGGCAGCGGAACAAACAGCTTTTTCCTTAATGCAAGAACCTGATGTTGACTGAGAAAACACTTGACCAGCATGAGGGTTAGAGAGAACCCTCTTTGTCGAAATTGTGATTTTCCTGAGGAGACAGCTCATCACTTAGTTGCGTATTTGATGCACAGGCATGTCTCAGTAAAAAATATCTGGGGAATTATTTTCTCGAACTAGAAGATTTTGACCACATCTTCTGTAGCTTACTTCTTTACCGTATTGGTACAGACTGAGCTATGGGCAGTAAATGCTCTACCCTTTCGCATAATAATAATATTTAGTAACAGTTAATTTTTTGTTGAACATTCATATCAATTTAGTTAAAAATTCAACTATTTGGTTGTAAATATTGACTAAAATTTAGATTTTATTAATTTTAGTTTATTGAAGGTCGGGGTGCAGGAACCGAGTGAACGCTGGAAACGGTTAAAACTAATGTCCAACTCAAGAAAGTGAGCATGATAATTTTTTGTTGAAAATCCTTGTTCAAACAATTTCACAATATATAGAATTGACAACTGCATCTTTTCTTCAGAAGAGGTTTTTTGGTTTCATCGTCGCGAAGTTTTTTTTTTCATTGACAAACCGTGGTTTTTTTATTCAAATCGCAAAAATGTGGCCCATTCTTAATAAAATTGGCAATTTTTTTCTACGTGTAGGACAGTCTTTTACGCTTCCATTGATGTCGGTGGACATTTCATAAATCTCAAAGTAAAATTTTTGTTAAAACAAAACAAACAATGCAACCAAAAAACCTATTTCGAATTTAATTCTCTATATTATAAAATTTTTTGAACAAGGATTTGCGAAACATAATTTCCTATCCCCACTTTCTTGACTTAGACAATAGTTTTACCCGTTTCGAGCGTTCGCCCGGTTCTTCCATCTCGGCCGTCAATTTTTAAAAACTTTTCCAACAAAAAAACACTCACAATATAATTCAGAGTATAGCAAATTATGGGAATAAATTAGAAAAATATGCAGGATTGTATGTTTATGAAAAAATTAAACATTACCTATCAAGTAACCGCATTGTTATGACCTGCAACAAATTCGGTATTCGTGCTCTGTATAAATATTGAAAAGGCGATACATTTTTTATAATTCAACTGTTTTAAAATATGCAGAAAATTGATATAAATATCAACAAACATTGGCGTAATTTGCAATTGACAATGTGCCCCGCACCGACACCATACCCCACTCATCCCTATTAGTATAGACACTCTAGATCTAAAAAAATAATATATTCGATATACATCGATAGTCGTTACATAATATATACATTCTGTATAAAAAAATTCTTATTAAAATAATTGTCTTTCCTATAGTATTTACGTAATTCTGAATTGTAAATTAAAATTTAACTTTACCGTATTAAACTTTTAATTTTGAACTAGGTATTTTTTCTTTCGTATTTTGAATTAAAGAGTATTGAATAAAAAAGAGAATAAGTGAACGTAAAATAATACAAGTCAATGTAGTACAATTTATTTCCTAAAAATAAAACATATTTTTCTTTAAATTAAAAATGGATAGTATCTTATTATAAATGAATCATTTCATTATATTTTCTACCATGAATAACACATTTAAAAAAGTCATCATAGAGGCTATGGAAAATGGAGAATGCTATAAATATATATAAAAAATCACGAATTAACAACTCACATAATTTTTATTTACATTGCTTAAAATTGTTTTACACTATTTTAACATTTTATTCTGGATACTAATTTTTATTAAAAAAATATCTCTGAGTATATAAAATATTAAAAGCTATTAATTTTAGATACCTGAACATCTGTATGTGAACGGTTATATCTTATGCAGCTTACTTGATATATTTATGTACGTCATATGGTATAAAATCCTAATATTATATATGTAACAAATAACATGTTAAACAACCGTCCTACTCTGAGCAACTGCCGTCTAGGAAAATGAAACTGGCTCTAAGTAGAACCACGGTCGTACAGTTTATTTCAAAACAGATTTTATAAGAGCATGACATTTTTTATGAAATTCTACTCGACTAATTTAATTCTTTTTTTGCAAATACGAATCCTAATCTCGTTAAGAACTGCCATCTTATAACATCTTATAACATTCGAAATTATCATTCTATTTATAAATTTGTTTGATGGCATAATAATTAATAAATTAGAAAATACGTACAAGAACTTAATCAGTATTGAAATCAATATTCA
The DNA here is from genome assembly GCA_010014905.2 of Druon quercuslanigerum. Taxonomy (NCBI): domain Eukaryota; kingdom Metazoa; phylum Arthropoda; class Insecta; order Hymenoptera; family Cynipidae; genus Druon; species Druon quercuslanigerum. The sequence goes on along the minus strand of JAAAKG020013855.1, from coordinate 12,401 downwards.
AAAACTCTGTGACCTTGAAACCTCACATTCTGCAAACTGCTCAACCAATCACAATAATGGTCTGCAGTTGCACCATTGACTTTAGGGCTATTAATGAGGTATCAATCAGAAAGCTGGTAAAAATTCTATTTAAAATTTCTGACAGAGATATTTGTTTACTTAAAATTGTCGAAAAACAATACAATTTTGCTTAAAATATGAAACCTAAAAAGAGAGTAATAAATATTGGCATTCAAGTTCGTGAGAGAGCACACACTAAAATTGTTGAAAAAGTGTGAAAAATTTAATTTTTTCTCACTTTTTCAAGTACTTATTTACTTCAAAGCATATCACTTTTAAATTCGTCTCTACAAAAATTGAAGTTCATTAATTTTGAAAAAATAAAATGTCACTTCAGGTTCACGCGGTTATGTAACCGTTCCATTCACGCGGTCCGCTTGAGCGACTACTTCAGGTTACTGTCGCAAAGAACCCCTTCAAAAATTTTCTATTTGGTATGAGTTATATTGTTTAAAATTGTTTGATATACGTTTCAGTTTGCACTAATAGGTATTTAGCATTTGAAAGTAGAAATTTTACATTTTTTTTAGATAGGGAGAATATAGGCAGTGTTTTGTGATTGTACAGATCTGTCAGAAGTCACTAAACCATCGTTGTAAAAAGATGGACTCGCTGGAAAAATGAAAATTAGCGAGGTAAAAGATTTTCGAGTTTTTCCAGCATTTTTCCTGGAAAGAGTTGTTGTTGAGCGACAGATGATAATTCCATATCAATAGCTTTAGTGTCATCGTACAGGGCTGGAGCTTCAGCGAGAATTGCAACTGTTCCCACGAGGGAAGCCGTTATAAAAATATAAAGAAAGAGACGATCCAGTACCATTGCCACAAATCCCCAGTCCTGGTCTTCCTGCAAATCAAATTTTTATTTCAGCTTAGGGTTTAAGCTTTATTTTATAAATTTTTATTGCAGAAATCACACTCTTTTCTCGGTTTTGAAGAAATTTTCAATTTTTTTCACGTTTTGTCGCTTAAATGCCAACTGAATTCATAGAACTCGAGAAGAACATTCAAATATTTTTGGTTAAAAGTTTATTCTTTTTGAAGAAAAATCTACTTTTATATCTTTTCTTCTGAATTTATCTCTTTTGGTAAAAATTATACTATTTGGTTGAAAGTTAAACTTTCTTATTGAAAATTCGTTTCATTGGCTAAAGATTAGCCTCATTGACTGATACTTTACCTAAGTTGTTAAAAATTAGTGTTTGTTTTCTTGAAAATTCGACCGTTTAGTTTCTGATTAAAAATTATATATTTTTTAAACTAAAAATGGATCTATCACACTGTTAACCAAACACTAGAAGTCTCGGGTAGAAAACTTAACAATTTAGTTGCCATTTTTTTCTCCTTCGAAAAAAAATCTTTCTTGGTTCAAAGTTCATCATTTTTATTTGAGAATTAAACTGTTTTTTTTTTTTAATAAAAATTTTATTGGTTGAATTCTACTGTTATTTATTTTAATTAAAACTTTTTTTGTTGAAGATGTATCATTCAAGTTAAAAATTAATGTCTGGTTGATTTAATAATTTTGTTGAAAATGGGTTTTTTAAAAAATAATTTCCTAAACTAAAAATTCAACTATTGGGTTAAAAATACAACTTTTTATGTTAAAAATATATCTTAGTACACTAACGTCGGAAATTATGAGATCGATTGACGCAAGCACTATTAAAAATCACTGCTGGCTTTGAACCACGATAACTCAGCGAAAAAAGACGACAGGACATTTAAAAAAAACAGAAAGCCTATAAAATTCCACTTCTAGTAATGTCAAACAGATTTTTTTTGATCTGCTAAAGAGCACGTGATAACGTGATGAAGAGCACGTATATCTATATTTAGGCCAAAGAAACTTAAAAAATCTCCATCGGTTCCCGAGATACGATTAAAAATGTTCAATCGTATCTGAGTTGAGTTTAATCGACGATCACGGTTCTCGGCCGGTCTGCTGTTCGCTTCCTTCGTTGAGGCAGGACCGAATAGGCTACGCACAGAGGTGGTGCTTGATTGTGACCTTATTTTGTAATTTTGATCATCGAAAAATTAAATAGTGAGCGTGTTTTTGTGTATGAAAAATGTTTGTGTGAAAGAAAATAGTAAACTACTTATTAGAAATTGAAAATATATTTTTCATTACACCTACACACTGTTTTATATTTTATTTATTTTGGAAATTCCATTATTATTCACTTTTAATATTTTTGAGTGTTTTTTTGTAAGTGATTTATTTAGGATTTAGCTGCTTAATTCGTTTGAAAAATATTTTTCTCTCGTAACAATATATCTACAATTTTTATTAATATTCTAGTTGATAACAATTTTAGGAAATAAAAAAAACTGTTCATCATTTTTTTATTCTTTAATATGGGGATAATTCTAAATTAAAATAATTGTAAATAATTAAAAAAAACAATTAATAATTTAAAAAATTTACAAGTGCGTGGCCTATTCGGTCCTGCCTCAATGAAGGAGGCGAGCAGCAAACCGGCCGAGAACCATCATCTTCGATTAAAACTCAACTCAGATATGATTGAACATTTTTAATCGTATCTCGGGAACCGAAGAAGATTTTTTATGTTTCTTTGGCTTAAACTAAAGATACAATTTCAGGTTATATGTCGTCTAATTTTCAGATTTTCGCAACAATTTTCTTAGGTCATACTAAAAGTTGAAGTCGAGGTACAAAATTTTAGAAAATGTAGATTTTTTTAAAAACTTATCACGTGTTATATACGTGCTCTTCATCACGTTATTACGTGCTTTTTAGCAGATCAAACAAAATCTGTTTGACATTACTAGACGTGGAATTTCTTAACTTGAAATTAAACTATGCCATCTTTGTAATAGAATTTATACAAATCCAACCATTTTTTCAATTCTCATCTTTTTTAGCACAAAATTGCATTTTTTGGTGAAAAATACACATTAGTAGTTTAATAATTCAAATATTTAGTTAAATTTTTTTTGTTGGAAAATTCCACTAATTTTTTAAAAAAGTCACTTTTTTTGTCTAAAATTAAACGATGTTGTTGAACAGTCGATTTTGGGTTTAAAATTCGACTGTGTTCTATACAATTTTTTCTGGTAGAATTTTAATCTTTTTGTTTGTAAGTTCGTCTATTCGTGTTAAACATTAATTTTTCGACTGAAAATTTAGCTATTTCATTTTGGGTAGAAAATGAATCTTTCTTATTTCAAAATTCAACTATTTGGTTGATAATTCATCTTTTATAATTAAAAATTAAACTATTGGATTGGAAATACATTTTTTTTATGTTGAAAACTCATCTACTTTCTTAAAAAGAATTCTTTTTTGGCGAAAGCTTAACTGTTTTGTTGAAAAATCGTACTTTTGGATTTATGATTCGATTATTTTTTTAAACTTTCGTCTTTTTGCCATTAAAATTCCACAAATGAGTTGAAAATACATATTTCTTGGTAGCAGTTAAATGTTTTTTATTTGAAAATTGAACCATTTGCTTAAAAATGCATCTATGTGTGTTGAAAATTCAACTATTTGTTCCGAAATACAACTGTTCTGTTGAAAATTCGTTCTTTTTTGGTTTTAAATTAATTTTATTAAATGAAAATTAAACTATTTCATTTTTGGTCGAGAATTCATCTTTTTTAGTTTAAAAATTCAACTATTTTGTTGACGATTTATCTTTTTTGTTGAAAATTTAACTATTTGGTTGAAGATACATGCTTGTAGGTTGAATATTCAACTATTTTACAAAAATGTAATTATTTTGTTAAAAATGTAACAACTTTATAAGAAAACCACCTTTTTTGCTCGAAATTAAATCTGTTTAGAACTAGATTTCAAATTTGAATGTTCTATTAAAAAATCGTCTTTTTGGTTTATAAATTAAACACTTTGGTTGAAAAAGCCTTTTTTGGCCGAAATTTATTATTTTTTGTTCGAAAATTCAAATATTTGGTTAAAAACTCATGTTTTTTTTTTTAAATTAAACTATTTGGTTAAAAAAGCAAGTGTTTCGTTTAATATTTTATTATTTATTTAAGAATGTAACTTTTGCGTTTAAAAATACATCTTATTGGGTTAAAAATGTAACTATTTCGTTGAAAATTTTGTTTTTTTGCATAGAAAATTTATTTTTTTGGGTTAAAATTGCATTTTTTTGGAAAAGTTTCTTGGTTGAGAATTTAACTTTCCTCTAAAAAATTCGTCCTTTTTGACTTAAAGATTCAACTACTTGTTTAAAAATGCAATTGCTTATGGTAGAATTCAAACATTTTTGTTTGAAAATTCTATCATTTGATTGAAAATTCATTTTGGTGGATTAAAAATTCAATTTTTTCGTTGATAAGTTATCTTGTTTTAATTGAAAATTTATACCATTTGATTGGAAATAATTCTTTGTACAACTTGGTTGAAAGCTGAATAATTACTTTTTTTAAAGTAGATTTTTTGGACGAAGATTTTATTACTTCGATGACAATTGTTTTTTTTAATTAATTCTTTTAATTTTATAATTTAAGTGGAAAATTCTACTATTATTTTTTTATTAGAGAATTAATATTTTTTGTTGAAATTAAACTACTTGCTTGACAGTTTAACTAATTTGTTAGAAATTCATTCTTTTCATTGAAAATTCATCTCTTTGGTAGAAAATTTTAATATTTTGTTAAAATTTTTTTTTTAAGTTAAGTTTGGTTTGATTTTTTTTTCTTTGTAATTGAAAATTTAACTACTTCATTCAAAAATCATCTTTCTTATTTGAAAATGAACTTTTTTGTGTGAAAACCGTAGGCGTTTCATACTGCATACAGCATAGAACCTATACATTAATTTTATTAAAAGAACTTAATGTCCTATTATTCACATATTTTTCCCCCCTTTTGGAGGGCATTTTGGGCTTCGATGTATCTAATTGTTATTAAGGAATTTTTAGAATTTCTCAAAAGAATTGTATAGATTATCTTATTTGTTGTATCTGCAGTTTTAACTTTTAACTTACAGCGTTAAATTCGTCGGTGCGCTGAATATGATGTTGAATAAACATCACGTTGTGAAGAGCCTTTTCCAATTCAAAAGGATATTTTTTTCTGGGAGTTACATCACTCATGGACTCGTCTAAGCCGGACATCACTGTTGGAAGACCGTTGTAACCAGCTAGACTTCCAACAAGGAATCTGTTGTGTGCTGTTGTTGTATGTAACCCATTGCAACCTATAAGATAATATTATTAAAATTTTCTTTAATTCAGAATAAAATCAGCAGGGTCTGAGGGGATGTCAGAGAGTTTGAAAAAAAATGGTAAAAGTCAGAAAATTTCCGTAAGACATATTAAGTAAATGTTTAGAATAAACAGAACTGCCTGACAGTCACTTGAGTCACTTTTTTGCTTAAAAAACTGTTCAAAGATAAAGTAACGAAAAGTCACTTTTTTAAATGAAAATATCACTTTCATTTCATTAAATTCACCTATGTTTTCACCATAATTGCATTTAGATTTATACCTATTTTTATATTTTATTAAATTAGTTTGAAATATTTTAGGGTATTTTAAGAGATTCCAAAGACTTTTCAAGGGATTTCTAAAAATTTCAAACGATTTCAAATATTTTCAGTTGTTTTAAAAGATTCCAAGAATCGTTTCATAACCTTAATAATGCAGAGGTATTCCAAATGATTTGAATGATTTTAGGGAATCTTCAAAACTTCCAGAGAATTTGAAAGAGCTCTAAAAAGTTTTCTGGAATTTCAAAAGGTGTTCAGGGTATTTATATATATTCTAGGGAATATGAAAAGACGGCATAGCATTTTTAAGAGATTTAAAAATTTCTAAGAATTTAAATAATTTTAAAGGATTGAAACATTTTTTAAATGGAATTTTGAAGAATTTCCGGAGATATGAAATTATTTTATGTGACCTATAGGGTTTTAGGCTATTTTAAAATATTTTTATTTTATTCAAGGGATTTTATCGGATTTCTGAGGAATATAATAATTTTAAGGGACTATAAAAGCTCTTAAGGTATTTTAAAAAATTTTGCAGGATTTTAGGAAATATCATAAATTTTTTATGAATTACAAAGGCTTTTCTAATATTTTCATGGATTTAAAAGAATTTATTTAAAAAATTGATCTCTTCGTAAGATTTCAAACATTTTCAAATATTTCAAGCAATTTCAAAATTTCTTTAAAGGATTTGAAATATCTTAAGAGTATTTTTGATAGAAAACGATATTAAAGATTTTAGGATATTTTTCAAAATTCTAAGTAACTTTCAAGTGCTTTAAAATGTTTTTAAGGATTTTAATACTTCTCAAAGTAATTAAAAGATTTTAAAAGATTTTAATTATTTTAGGGTATTTTACAACATTCGGAGTTATGATAAGGTATTTTAATAAACTTCCCTGTATTTCAGAAAATAAAAGATTTTATAGAATATCACGTTACTTCCTAATATTTGAATGTTAAAAAATATTTAAACAATTTATATAAAAGATGTGGGCGATTTTGTGAGATGTTAGTGTTTTGAAGAGCATTTTTTAAATTCTCATGAATTCCTTGGAATTCTCTTGAATATTTTGGATTCACCTAAATTTTTCTAAATTGCACTCAATTACACGTAATTCTATTAATATTTTTAGTTTTTGTGTAATTCATCTTGAAGTCTTCTAGACTCGCCTAAAATTCTTAGGCATTGCAACAAATTCATTTAAATTTCCTTGCATTTTTCTAAAATCATTTCAAATTTACTGATTTTGTAAAAATATTTTTGAATTGTTTTTAATTTAGTTGACTTTCGGCAAATACCATTGAATTCTGAATTTTTTATTCAAAAAATGTTTTTCCAATTAATTTAGATTCCTTTTTATTTAAGATGAATTATTTTGAAGTTCCATGGATTTTTTAAAAGAAACACTAGTCATATTATTAATACACATTAGTAACTTTATAAGTTAGAAATAAACACTTCAATTATTTTTTGGCTTATGTAGGTTACTTTATCAATTTTTACAAGTAAATTAGCCTGTGGTATCCTTGAGAATAATAAATTAGGAATTGATAAATTCAAAATTTTTGTATTCAATTTATAACAAAATCCATAATAAAAATGTTGCAAAATCAGAATTTTGGTCTTTCAATATTAATATTGTTAGGAAAAATAAAAAATAGGAGAAAAAATAGCTAATTATGAAATTGAAGTTTTGCGGTCGCCCCCAACCGACAACGTTTTGGGATAGCTTTTTCAGGAATTTTGGTGTTTACTAAAAATAGCAATATTAAGCAATATTATTTTTTAAAATTTGGTGGTTAAGCCCCTTATGGTTCCTAACCATTCAATTAGGGTTTATTATCTACATTTAGGGATTTACATTTCAGGAAATTTATTGGAAAAATCAGTAATTTTAATTTACAATAATTTGAAAGTATGCATAGTCTTTGATTTAGGAATTTAATATTTGAAATACTGCATTACAAATAATTTAAATATCAAATTTTTGTCCTTTATAATTTTGTGGAATAATTGTTTGAAAAAATAAAACATGTGTTTAGTGTGCTTAGAATTGGGAGATGTTTTGTGGAGCAATTGATCACGTATAAAATGAATGAAGTTGAGTGAAAGGGGATGGCCCCTCATCAATTCCACGACCCTAAAGTTCTTCGGGAATGTTCGGTTTGGTATAATTTTAGGAAGATTTATTGATTATTGATTTTATTTTATTTCTCTAGTAAATACGGCTTATTTTATTGTAAAAAATTGTGCAGTGGACACTCGCAAATAAACTGAATGAACTTAAAGAATCTATTATTAAATCTTATTAATTGATTTCTCAAAACTTATAGTTTCTTTCTTGCAGTAAAAAAATTTATTTAATATATGAAGGTTTGAAGTTCCATGGAATAAAAGCAGGAATTAATGTTAATAAAGTTACTAATTGAATAATAATCTGGAAATCAGTAAAATTAGTAGTTCTACATTTTTTATAATAAACGTTTGAAAACGTAATTTCTTTTAAACTTTAAAACCATAGGCCATAAAATTGAAGAATATTTGAATTTGATTTCTTAAATTTAAAAATCGAAGACTAAACGTGTTAAATTTTGAAAAGAATGAAGAAACTCTTAAAAAGGAAAATATTAATTATCGGTAAATATGAACCTCAAACGCCTTTAATTGTGAAAATCCTTACATCAACATCTTTTAAATTTTTTACTATGTTACTTTTGAACTTTGTAAACATTTTATTTCTTTCTTAGAAGTGTTTTCAAGGCTTCAATTCTCAAATTTCTAAATTGCGAAATCTTTATGACAAATTTTGTGATTTTAGACTTGGGAAATCTTATATTTTAAAGTTCGGAGATTTAAAAAGTGTTATTGTAAAAAATTATAAAATTGAATTTTCCATAAACGTTAATCTAAAATATTAGAGGAAATATAAATTTGGAATCTTGATATTTTTGCTTCAATATTGTGTAATATTACACTTTAAAGGTCTGTGAATATTGCAGATAATGTTTTTAATTTGAACTTAAAAAATGATAAAAGTGCCAATATGTAAATTTAAAGTGCTACAATTTATAAAAATTTTAAATTGATAGATAAATTTTTTTGAGATAAAAATGCTGCTTCTTACGTTAGTTTTTAATTTCATTATTTCTAGGTAATTATGTAATTTTACGGTTAAAAAATCTTCCGAATATTTTTTCTTTATTTATTTTTCATTTCTAAATTCTTTAAATTCTCTGAAATCCTTGAACTCCCTAAGTTCCTTGGATTCTCTGGATTCTTTTGAATTCTTTGGCATTCTTTGTATTTTTTATTGACTCTTAAAATTGCTTGGAATGCATTTAAACTTTGCCCGATTCATCTGAATTGTTGTAAGTTCCTTGAAATCTTTTGAATTCCTGAAATTTTTTGATTTCTCGAAATTCTCTAAATTTCTAAAGTAATAGAAATTTCTTGAATTACTCAAATTTGATAAATTTGTTGCATTTCTGAAATTATCTAAATTCTTCAAATTCCTTGAATTCTATAAATTCTCTTGAAACTTTCTCTGAATTCCTGAAATTATCTGAATTAAAAAAATTCTGTGACTTCCTCGAATTCCTTGAATTCTAAATCCCTTGAATTGCCTGAATTCCTGAATATCTATAAGTTCCTGAAAGGCTTTGAATTGCTCAAATTCTCCGAATTTCTGAAATTCAATGACTTCCTTTAATTCCCTCAATTCCTAAAGTTCCTGAAATTCTTAGAATATTTTTAAGTTATAAAAGTTCTTTAAATTTCCTAATTTTTCTGAATACATAAAATTCACTTGAAAAATACCTAGAAGTTTTTGAATCCCTTGAGTTGTGTGAATTCCTTAAATTCTAGAAAAATTTCAAATTTCCTGAACTCTCTGAATTCTGCGAATACCTGAATTGATCTGAATCCATTAAATTCTCTGAATCTTCAGAATTACCTGAATCTCTTGAATTCTCGGAATGTCTTGAATTCTCTAAATCCCTTGAATGTTCTGAATTGCTATAATTCTCCGATTCCTCAAATTCTGTTCATTCCTCGAATTCTCGAAATTTCTTGAATTCTATGAATTCTCAAAGTTTTTTGAATTCTCGGAGTGCTTTGCATTCTCAGAATTTCTGAAAATATCCGAATTTATTGAATTTTCTGAACCCCTTAAATTTTCTGGCATTCTTGAATTCTCTGAATTCCTGCAATTTTCTGAATTCATAAAATCCTCAGATTTTCAGAAATTTTCTAAATTGCTAAAATTATAAGAATTCTAAATTATCTAAATTCTTCAAATACCTTGAATTATCTGAAAACTTCTCTAAACTCCTGAAATTCTCTGAATTAAAAAAATCCTACGAATTCCTCGAAGTTTTGGAATTTCTCGAATTCCTTGGATTCTTTGAATTCCTAAAATCCTCTGAATTCTTTAAATTTCTTAAATTCTCTGAATATCGGAAATTCGCTGAACTCCTTGAACTCTTTGAATCCCTCAACTCTAAGAAATTTTGAAATTCATTCAATTCTCTTAATTCTACGAATACACAAGAACGACTGTATAGGATCAACTGATTTAATCATTTTAAGAAATGCCTGCCCACGCAGTTTCACAGTCGTGTGACAGTTTGTGGCAGTGCCAACAATGGGTCACCACCAGTTTACAATAGACTTTTTACGTTTCCATGGACTGATTTAGTCTCAAGGCCAGTGAAAAGCAACCCCCGAAACTGCTCTTATAGAGGCGTTCTTGTGTACCTGAATTTCTCTGATTCCATTGAATTCTCTACATTCTTACAATTCTTTGAATTCTTCGAATTTCTGATATTTTTTTAATCCCAAACATTTTCCGAATTTCTTGAATATTCTGATTTCCTTTTATTCTCTGAATACCTTGAATTCCTTGAATTCTCTGAATCCTTTGAATGCCTAGAATTCCATGAATTCCTTGAAATTTTTAAATTTCCGGAACTCTTTCAATTCCTTCAGTTCTCTGAATTCCTTGAATTCTTGGACGTTTTTCAATTCTTTGAATTTTATGGATTCTTGGACTTTGTTGAATTGAAGTGATTTCAAAATAGTTCTAAATAATATACTAAATCAGAGAGTATTATTTGATAAACCTGTCTCCAGTTTACAGCGTGAGGCACTTCAGAGTGGTCGTTTTAAACGTACACACAGAGAGAGGTTTTTTACCCAAAGGACGTTATAGAATTCCAATATTGAAAAAAGGGATTGTTTCAAATTACCTCCTAATCGTGTGTGACGAATAGAGTCCGGTGATGAAACATTCGAAGAGGATTGAACAGCAGCTGAAACAGCATCCTTAAATTTATCCCTTTTACTCCCGGACCGTCGTCCAAAAATCTTGTGTGCTGCAAGGTCTTTCAGTAGATCATCAGGAACCCTCATGAGTAACAGCTTGGGTAATCGCCGTATGAAAATTTTCCTCACCCAAGGAGCCATTTTGTGTGTACTCGGTTTTCGATAATGTACGTTCAAGATGATGATGGTGATGACCACAGATAGTCCTACTAGAACCATCGTGAATAGGAGATATTTTCCCAGCAAGGGTAGAGCCAGTGATGTCGAGGGAATGATTTCAGAGATGAGCAAGAAAAACATTGTTTGAGAAAGAAGAATGTTGATGCAGAGGGCGATCTTCTCTCTTGAATCCGCTGGGAGATAGAAAGCCAGAACCGAAAGGTAGGAGATGCTGACGCAGGGAATAATTAGGTTCACCGTGTAAAAGAGAGTCTTCCGTCGAAGGGTGATATTGAAGAAGATATCCGGATAGGGCTCAAGACAGCAGGGGTAAAATTTTTCATGCCGTTCCGCCGGGACGCTCAGAATGTCCCACTCGACACTTGGATAATACTCCGTCAAGTCGATTCCAACTTCCACTTTGTCGTCGCCCTCGTTCGAATCCTTATGCTTCAAGTCTATCTGTTTTTTCGGGAACAAAACTTTCTTTAGTCCTATCTTATCCGCTGTCTGTCTCAGGAAAGTTTGAACTTTAAATCGGTATTCTTATCTTTTCTTATAAATCTGACCTGTCGTTCAGATTACTACGTAGTTTAACTGAATAAGGCGAGTTTTCAAAGTTTTTTAAAGAAAAATTTTCTGGGAGAGCTTACTATTGAGATTTGGGATCATTTGGAAGTTATTTTATTTTAGATCCTTTTTTGGCTTTCCTGGCCATGGGCAGAAAAACTTATAGCTTCAGTCGAGTGTTCGTCGGTTTTACCTTTTTTCGGGAGGGAAGTTAAGGGTGGAAAGGACGGAGAAGAATGAGGAAGTTAGAGGGAGAGCACTAGATTAGTGATGGGATGGAAAGTAGGGGAATTAAGGAGTTATGAGATTCAGTTAACCCATTAAGTCCTGACTGGACACATTTTTAAGATTTTTTTCAACGGCTCTATTAAATTAAACAAAAATGCATATTTGAAAAGATGTATTTGTTAACTTTATGAAAAACACGAATTGTCGAATGAAAAAAATGTTTATATGTAATTTTAGGATCGAAATGATCGGTCGATTTTTTTTATTTATACATTAAAAGTACATTAAAACTCTAGCCTTCAAAATGTAGTTGTAGGTTTTATCAAATTAAACATGGCGGCATCCAATATGGCGGCCCAAAATGTCAAAAAATGGTTCAATTTTCATGAAAATTCATATAGAGTTTTTTTTTGGGTCGGTGATTACGAATTTGCTATCAGATTTTCAAAATTCAATATGGCGAATCCAATATGACTGCCAAAAATTTCAAGAAAACATTCAATTTTCATAAAAATTCGTATAAGGGGGTGGTTTTACGGCTCGCTGATTACGAATCTGTTATCAGATTTTTAAAATT